>WOFM01000429.1:1947007-2056141 GCA_011428145.1 Ericerus pela
AAAAATTACAATTTATTTCTAAATTAAGGCCATTCCGAACTCCCTAAAGATGTCCGGGCCCCTTTGGTACCGTTTCCCCCTCCCTCTCAAAGGTATTGAACTTACATGAAATAGAGAAATAGGAGTATATAAATATTGATAGATCGTATCTTATTCAATTGGCAAGCGTTTATTTAACTCTGAGTCACTGACTCAAGCAAACTGATTTGCAGATCGTTCATGAGTCACTTCTCAAAAGTCGATTCATTGGAATACCTATCTACCTGTCCGTTGACAAAATATACATATTATGAGATTGTGCAGCTTCAAAGATGATCATGAACCATGGGTAGAGTGAAGAGCCAAAACTTTGTGACTTCAGTACAGTTTGACCCAAAACTTTGTGACTTCAGTACAGTTTGACCCATCAATGACTATGATGCACATTCCCTATGATTCAAAGATGGAAAGTAAGACATTTACATCATTGAATCCTATACTGACCATCGTCTGTGAGTTTCACGGGTGATCTTGAATTGCTCAACACTTAACTGCGCCAACTGTTGAGCCAAAAATATGGAGAGTGGAGACTAGTTATGGGCAGAATTGTTCATTTGTGGAACCTACGGTTCGCCTGCTTCTAGTTTTTCAAACTGCTCCTTGCTTCGAAACTGCTCCGATCATATTTAAAATGGAAACCAATGAATCAAGAGTGAATCTAACCCTAACCATGTTGGATTGAACAGTATCTGTCATCAATATTCATACTACGAAGAAATAATATCCCTTATGCCCTTCAATTCAATCGAAATTATAAAAAGAGAAATTGGGTGAGAAGAGAGACATCGAGATACATGTTGACTAACTGGTAGAGAACTGAAATTTTCATGAGATATTGTAGTAAGTTAGCTGAAGATTCTGGGAAAATTTCAGCTCTCTAAAACAAACACTTCTCTCATAATTTATCTCGATACCTTTCATTTTATAGAATATGGGCACGATTTTAGCCAAATTGTCACCTGATACTTAGTTTACATAATCTCGATATCTCTGAAAAATTTCAGTTCAATCTTACCTTCGGTTGTCGAGATATCGCTGAAATTTTCATACAATTTTAAGCTAACATACGACAAAAACACGTAAAAATTTCAGCTCTCCACAACGGACATTTCTCTCGTTATTACTCTCGTTATCTTTGATTATACAAGGTGTCAATGGCCAATAATCTCAATTTAGCTGCTGATAACAAAAACCAGTGTTAGAAAAAACAGAAAAATATTCATTTTGGTCTTTGAAGCATAGGCGCAGAAAGCAGCAAGGATTAGACTTTATCATACCGGAGCAGTTTCAGGAAGCAGCTTTTTTGTAAAACCTGTTTTTCAAACCAGACAACTCCGGAACAGCCCATCCCTAGTAGAGACCAGTAGAAGATGTGAAGTGGAATAATACTCGCCTTGTAGTGATTCTGATTATTCTATGATAAGAAATCGATCTTGAGAAATCAATTTTTAAAACGTTCCATCATGAAATATTGAAAAAACTCGATTGAAGAATCGAAAAATCGATTGTTAAACTAATCTCTCCGAGCCTACAGTCAATACTTCTTTTTCTTTTTTCTTTTTTGGTGGTGGTAGTTATAAAACTCCAGTTATAATAATTTATCAATGAAACAGGAAACGAAAATATCTTTCAAAAGTGAAATGTGAGCCTGAAGACACCTAATAACTAACGAATCGATCATACCAGAATTGATTAGAGATAGATCTCGATTTTATGGGAATCGATCTTCGGGTGCAATTTGTTGAGACCACCAATCCTTCTCCCCTCTCACTCCTACGAACACACGATCACATATCGAATACATTTATTTATATCTATTCGCGGCTACACTGATATACCACTTCCGCCGCTCATTCGTTCATTTCCGTTACCGTTCGTTCAATACTCTAAAAATGTACTTTGCTTAAATTATGTAACTTATGAAATAAACATTCGCTTCTTGGATGTAACTTCACTCAAATCTTTCTTTTCTGTTACAACTCAAGTCCTCAACCTCTATATGGTAGCATCGCTCGGTAACAATCCTTGTACCTGCAACAGATTTTAAAAAATAATAATTTAAAATTTTTAAATATTGTGAATTTTCTTTTTGTGTTTAAGTCAAACTTTTAAAATTTTTTCGTGAATAATTGTGTTTTTAATATTTTTCGTAATTTTATTTTGTGTTGGGTAACTTAGTTCCAACCTACCATTTTTTTTTCGAGTCATAAAATTTTTGTTCTCGAAAAATTTAATTCCACCTTGAATGCTGTAAACGTTCAATGAGTTTCGTCGTTTGCTGAAAAGGATTTGCCCTGTTTGTGTATAATCCAGCCAAGTGTATCGAAAATTCCAGGACTCGTCGATTGCTAAGTTGTTCAGGAACCCTGCTTGTGTTGCCTGAAAACTAGTAAATTCATTAGTGTCTGCCCTGCTTGTGTATGAACTAATTCGTCGAAGTCATCAACCGGAAATAAATCGCCTTGAGCAGTCACAAATTGATCTGAAACCAACGTAAAAGCTTCAATTCAACTACATCAAATTGGTATTCATCGTTACAATTCAACTTCATTTTTGGTATCATCTTTAAAACTCAAAAACTTAACTCACATCTTCATCGAAGTACGTTCAAAACAACCGAAGCGCAATTCAAACAGCAGTTCCAAAGTACCACCTTCATCAATTCCAGAAAACGAACCTGAAAAACAAAAAATCAACGATTGAAAAGGTATAACTTGAAAATTTTCTGCTGAAAAAAGGTAATAAAAAACATATTTTCGTAATTTTTTCGTATTTTTCGTATTTTTTTTCGTGTTCAATTTCGTGTTTTTCGTGAAACTTAACTCTTTCGATTCAAAATTTAACCCGTATATTTGAAAATACCGTTAATTTCAAATAATTTTGGCCTTTTCAAAATTTTTCTAAGTACAAATTTTGGCAAGTCGTGTGCAAATTTTTGCAGCCACTTTTGTCTTGGAGTGTACAACTCGTGACGTATGCACGGCTCGTTTTGTTCATTCGTTCGAACTTGTACATTAACCTTTTGTTAAGTGCAACGAACCTACGAACGCTTATCTTCGCCCATTCATTAAATACGTTGGCGCGGTTTTTCAATTTCAAACCACCATTTTGTTGCAACTTGAAAATTTTTGCCGTTGCACAATTTTGTCGAAAATACTTAACGATTTTTTTTTGAATTTTTTTTTCTTTTTCTTATACGAACACTTAAATCAAATTAAATTTTTTTTGCTTTTTTTTCTCTCGAGCAACTTTAATTATTTATTCGAAAATATTATACATATTTCAAATTTTTTTCTACTGTGAATTTTTTATTCTTACGAGTTACCAGTAGAATTAATTTTGCGTAATACTTGGTGAAATTTTTTTTTTAAATCACCTGCATATTTTTTTTAATTTTCTCTACAATTTTAATTTCGAATTATTTTTGTGGGTATATAATTTCAAACAAAATTTCCCCTGTTTTCAATAATTTTATTCCTTCCTAATTCCCTCGATCTGAAGGTAGCTAATTTCATATTCACCTCACATTTTTTTTGATTTTAATTAATCATCTTATCGAATTTTGAATTCTAATACGAATTATTTTGGGTTAAAAAGTCTTGTTATTTTATTTTTATTTTTTTATTGGGAAGCGTCCAGTCTCATCTTTAACGTGTGTGATCTCTTGCCCGCAGTGGACCTACTCGAGACACACACAAGGACAACTTAAATACTATCGTTAAATCTTCAAATTGTTTGGTTAGCACAGGTACGGCAATCCTAGTCTTGCGGCATTTGCTGGGGATTGACATCCGTTTGTTTTATTTTTTTTATTTTTTTTATTTTTTTAAGTTCAGTCAATTCATTAATTATGAACACTGAAAATAATGAAAGGATCTCAAATGTTTTCCGTGGAAATGGCTATGAGGGATGGCGGGCAACTGTCATCAGCACCCTTATAGGTAAAGGCTGCCATTCCACAATTTTTCCTACTGCTCGTGAAACAAGTTACATTTATACATCCTCTGAAGAACGCCTAACATCGAAATGGCTTAAATTCTTCCAAACTCAAGAACGAGCCAAAGCTCATATATTCGAAAGACTTGACAAAAGAATACTTCATCATGTCAAAACTTGCGATGTAGTTTCTCAAATTTTTGAAATCTTGGATGCTCGATATAGAAATCAAACTGCTACTAACATCATGGTATTAAAGTCAAAATTTCAGTCCCTTCGCTTCGATCCAAGGAGAGGTACCATCCGTAGATTCTTGGAATATTTTTCAACCATTGTGGAAGAACTACGTGATGCTAATTACCCCCTATCGGAAGCCGATGAAATTGATCAATTAATGATGTCATTGCCCGAAAAATTTGATACTGTTTTCTCAGAATTCCGCCAATTAGAAGTAGAAAAACGAACTACTGTCAGACTCACAAAAATGATATTAGAAAAATGTGATCGAATTGAATATTCTAACAAAACTTTTCCCGGGTTTGATCAGCCTAAATCATCCTATCAACCAATGAATAATAATAGAAGAAATTTTAGAAATTTTCGAAATAATAACAATAACTCAAATTCCTCCAAACCAAATTATAATACAACGAGTTATCTAAACGATCACAGAAATAACCAAAATAAACAAAACAATTATCCTTCCAAAGATAATGTGTCCCAAATGGATATTACGTGCTTCAGATGTAATAAAAAAGGACACATGTCAAGGACATGCCCTAATGAGACATCTAATGCAAGTAATACTCCAAATACCCAGAATCAGAACAGTAGCTCAAAACCCCAAACTTCAAATAACACGAATCCCCAAAAAAAGTCAGAAGATAAATCCAATTTTCGTGTCAAATACTCTATGATGTTACATTCAAATCTTAATCACTTAAGTTTTGATGACATCGAAGATGAATTCCAATGGCCAAAACCCCCTACAGTATCAAAATCCGCCCCCCCCAAAAAAACCAACTCCACACGATGTTACTAGATAATGGAGCAGATGACCATATGGTCAATGATATTTCAAAATTAAGAAACGTACGTAAAGTTGACAATTCTCGTAGAGCACTTTGTGCCAAAAAAGGTGTATTCGTAAATCCCACACATGTAGGATCAATGTATGTTAATGTCTGCAACTCTAACGCAGAATTTTCCACTATTCACCTGAAAGAGGTATATTATGACCCTGATTTAAGCCTTGATATTTGGTCAGGTGCTAAAATCATGGAGTCTGGCATCTTTAAAATCATAACGGACACGGATCACGCAGACATCATAAATAAAAACACTGGTGAAATTACCATAACCGCTCCAAAGAGAGGTTCTATGTATTACATTGATTACGAAATAGTTGATGAAGAAGAGGAAAATAAGGTCTATCAGGAGCTTGTGTGTATGCCTGTACCTAGTACGTCAGTAGAACAGGAAGATCATTTAGATGATCCTCAACAAAATTTTGAAGAACTGAATGAGGCCGAAACAAGCAATCCACAAAGAGAGCAGGAAAACATTGACCATCCCCAAAATTTTCAAGATACTGAAGTGGATACAGTCACTCAGGAGATTTATTCCGAATCTGAGGATGAATTAAATGGAGAGAGTGTCGGAATAAATAGAAAGCACAAGAAAAATATAAACAAAACTAAAACTCTTTGGCATAGAAGATTAGGTCATCTAAGTGGCAAAAGCCTAAAAGCTTTATCAAAAGTAGTAGTAGGTATGCCCCAAAATTTGGTATTTAAGGACGATGACTTTGCCACTTGTGAAATCTGTATAAAAGCAAAATCCACCCGACTTGGTCATCACGGCGTGAGAACTCGACCAACGAGAAGAATGGAAGTAGTCTCATCAGACATCATGGGACCCTTTCAAGAGGCGTATAACGGAGAAAAATTCATAATAACTTTTATTGATCATTACTCGAAATATACTCTCGCCTTTCCAATATTAAGAAAATCCCAGGCATTCGATAAATTTAAAGAGTACTATTTATCTTTTAACACAAAATTTCCCAATGATCCTATCTCAGTATTAAGAACTGATCAAGCCAAAGAATACTCCGACTCCAAAATGACACAATTTTGCTCCGAAAAAGGAATCACATTAGATGATGGCGTGGCGTACACCCCCGAATTAAACGCAATAGCCGAAAGGCAAAATAGAACCCTGCTCGAAAGAGTTAGAGCCATATTATATGACGCAAAAATTGATTTTAAATTATGGTCAACAATTGTATTAGCCGCCGCCCATATAATTAATAGAAGTCCGACCCGCGTCAATTTAGGAAATATGACCCCTTATGAAAAATTATACGGGACTAAACCCGATATTTCCCATCTTCGAGTCTTTGGTGCTATTGCATACAAACACGTTCCCATTGAACAGAGACAGCAATCAGCAGTCAAAGCCAAGAAGAACGAAGAGGAGCATCTCGACCCAAAATTTCTACCCCGAGCCCTTAAAACAATTCTGATCGGCTTTTCGAATGTAGGTTATCAGATACTAGATCCAATCAAAATGAAATCCTACAAATCCTGCGATGTTAAATTTGATGAGACGAAAACATTAGCCGACTTCACAAATAAACCAGAGGAACTCCAAGTTAAACCCTTAGAAGAGGAAATTGAGGCAATCTATAGGGTCAATGTGCTAAAACAAGCCTCATCTGAAGACTCATTGTTTATAGAAGATTGCATGCCAGTAAGTTTTAGTGATATTTTCCAGAATCCTTTTAAGAAAGAGTGGCTTAAGGCAATCAATGATGAACTGCAATCCATGTCAGACCTTAATGTGTGGAAAATTGTAGACCGTCCACACAATATCAAACCTATTGACACACGATGGATATTCACGGCCAAAGCCAATGAAAGAGGAGTAATGTGCCCAAAAGCTAGACTAGTTGCCAAAGGCTTTATGGACAGATCCGAGTATACCATGACAGAGACCTATGCACCTGTTGTGCAACTCTGGCTAATTAGGTGGATCTTATCCGTAACTAACCTATTGAATCTACAACTTGTTCAATACGATGTCAAAACAGCCTATTTGAACTCTAAAATCAAAAATGACATCTTTCTTAATATTCCCCAAGGTTGCAACGTCGAAAAAATCAAAATTACTTAAACTTGAAAAATCCATCTACGGCTTAAAAACATCTAGTAAAAATTGGATTGAGTTACTGGATTCTCACCTTCAAACTTCCAATTTTACAAAGTCAAAAATCGACAGATGCGTATATACACGTAAAGATGAATCAGATGGTATTGCCTTCATGATAATTTACGTAGACGACATCCTCCTTGCAACTAATCGTCCAGAATGGGTTAATGAAATAACCACTCATTTTGAAACTCGTTTCACTATGAAAGTTGTAAACAACCCAACCCATTTTGTAGGTTTCGAAATTGAAAGAAATCGTGAATCACAAATAATTAAACTTACCCAAAAACAACAGATCCAAAAGATTCTCCAGAAATTCAAAATGTGTGATTCAAATCCTTCCAAAACGCCTATGGAGACAGGCCTCAAGTTAAACAAATCTGAAGGCACAGACAATAAAGAATACAGATCTATGATTGGTGCACTATTATATGTATCTAGAGGCACAAGGCCAGACATATCTTTCTCAGTCAATTACTTGTCAAGATTCCAAAATTGTTCTGATGATACAAAAAAGAATATGTACGACGCATCATCCGATACTTGAAATCCACAATCGATCTTGCAATTGTCTACAGATCCAACTCCGAAGGCATATCAGCCTATGTCGATGCATCTTATGCCCCCGACATTGATGATCAACCTATAAACATGTCTGAATTAGAAAAAGGAAAATCTATAACTGGTTACCTTATTACTATGTATGGTGACCTGATAAATTGGGGCGTTCATCGCCAAAATATTCATGCTTCTTCATCAACAGCAGCTGAATTAATTGCTCTTCACGATTCTTTTGAGGACATAGAACTTGCTTGGCTTCTCAATCGTGAATTCTTCTCAATTGACACTCCAGTAATTGTCTACGAAGACAATATCTCTGTTATTCATGTCATCTCTGGAGGAGGTCAAAAACGTCTTCGAGCTCTCATGATCAAATGTTATGGACTTGCTCAGGCCTATAATGACAAAATTTTCACATTCAAACAAATAGCTACTGAAGATCAACTAGCTGACTTACTTACAAAAGCTTTATCCAGTAAGCAGCATATATTACTTACCAATAAAATCCTAGAATCCCCAAATTGTGATCCCTAAAAAGTCAACTCCTTTACCCAAAATTTTGTCTGAAACATCACAAAAACATAATTTATTATATTTTATCTCTATTTGCATGTTATTTATCCTGTTACCTAATATAAATTATTTTGCATGTTACCATATTTTATTCACATTTATTAATCACTATACTTACCATAAGCGTCCAAATCAGTTACCATTTTATATATACATGTTTTCATTTTTTAAATTTATATTTTTGTAATTTTTTTTTTAAACTTAATCAAATGTAATAAACACATTTTATGAAACACTTTTGTAACACCCGCAGTCGTGATCGGTTCAAAAGATTGTAGGGGGGTGTTGAGACCACCAATCCTTCTCCCCTCTCACTCCTACGAACACACGATCACATATCGAATACATTTATTTATATCTATTCGCGGCTACACTGATATACCACTTCCGCCGCTCATTCGTTCATTTCCGTTACCGTTCGTTCAATACTCTAAAAATGTACTTTGCTTAAATTATGTAACTTATGAAATAAACATTCGCTTCTTGGACGTAACTTCACTCAAATCTTTCTTTTCTGTTACAACTCAAGTCCTCAACCTCTATACAATTGATTTTCTTTAGGTTAATTTCAATCGATTGATCGAAGAAGGATTGAAAATCAGGATCATTATTGCCTTGTGATACTGTCACAGTGTTGCAGTGTATGTTGGCATCATGTTAAATACCATAATGGAAAAAACCGTTTTTGCAACACCAACTTGAAAAGTACGTTACGTGGGCACCGTTACTGAAGAAAAAGTCTGCAATTTCAATTGGCTACAACGTGAAAGAATACGATTTCACGTTTGTTTATATTCCCAAGTTGACTTTCTCTTACGAGTCAGTTTTTTGTTATATAGTCAATTTAGTTTTTTCCAAACAAAAATTACTTTAAATTTTACAATCTCATTTCAATAAAACTGATTTATTTTCAGTATGTAAATTACTTTTTTGGGAGGGGTGGGGTGAGTTACGAAATTTTCTCTTTAAGAATAAAATTATCAATTAATTATAAAAAAAATTAGTTGTTTTTATCTTAAATTTTTTTGCTTTTGGTGACTGAATCTGTGGAGAAGGGAGAGTTGGGAATGGGTGTCACAACGTTTTGGTTAAAAAAAAAAAAAAAAAATTATTGTAGGTAATTATTATTCATTCCAAAAACCAATTTTTTCTGGGATTTTATAGATGGGGGTTGGTGTTGTGATACGTATTTGAAGCAGGCGATTGATACTCATGTGTTGCAAATCACACTCGTAGATGGTATAAAAGTTTGTTAATCACCATCGTGTTCACCACCCCAAATAACTATGATTTTCACATGAATCAATAATTTCAAAACCACAAAAGGTATTTCGCACCTCCGACAATAGCCCCAAAAATGGTCAATATGGTTTTCTGATTAACTCACTTTATGGGAAATTTAAAGTAGAATAATGTTCGACTGATGTATTTTGGCAACATTTAACATAAATTTTGAGGTGTCTTGTGAAAGAGGTGTTCTACATTGAACACCTCCCCCTGCAGTTCCAATGCAAGGAACTACGTCATATGTAGTATCACTTACGAAATTTTATGCCTAATATCTTTATATTGAGGTATTTTTACGCTATCTACCATCGTTTTTGAAATAATTGGAAAATACTGATTTATGGAAAATTGAATCCACCATAAGGACAAGATTTTCGGAACTTCGGGTTAGATCAGTTGAAATCACCTAAAAAACACGAGTGCGAATTTTCATGCAGGTAACACCATTTGCCATTTATTTTTATGTACAACACGGACTTAATAATTATTACGACTTATATAGGTTTCCCTGGTTTCACCATTCTTGATTCTATTAGTGAAATTGGCGTTGTTATTAATTATATTTGAAACTCGCTGATAAAATAGATCAGCAGTACATATATACATTTGTGCATTTTCGGTTTTTTCTCAGGTATTAGAAACTATCGATAATAGCCTGGTTCATAAAGGTTCGATGAAACAAAACATTCCAGTTGAGGTCACTGTTCTTACCGACTACCTTTTGAGGCTTTAAGAGATGTTGTTGTCGATTTCGTTGTCTTAAATTTTGTGGAATTGAGACTTGCTTAAGATTTTAAGGTTCCTTGCATGGTTGACGAGTAATGAAAACGAACCCCTGCGGCATGCATCGTTTCTACATGTTGCGACTGTCCAACTATTCCGCTAAAAACCACACAATCTGGTCATATATTTTGGAAACTTGGGTATTAATTCTGCGAATTTTAATCTCACAAAATACCTGCGATGAATTAATGTTAAAATTAAAATTGTGATTTAATACTGAAATCTGCCAGATAAAAGGAAAAAAAATTTCCCAAACAATCTATTTCAGTACCTATCTTTTATGAGAGTGAAAATTCTTTTGTTTGCCCACAAAAAGATGACTGAGGGCATTTCGTTAGCAGTCGAAAGTTTTTTCGAACACATTATACTCTCTTTGAAGAGGAATATTTTGAGAAATATTCTGTACGAAATTTTTCACAAAAAACAAAATTCTTCTTTTCTTAGCAAAAATACTGAGGTAAATTTTTTTCGACACCTTTTTTATAGAGAATCCCAAGTTGGTATAAAAAAATATTTTCACTCATTTATTACCCGCCCGTTTCTCGGGTAAAATAAAAAAGTTAAAAACAGTCGCACATTATACTCCCCTAACCCTCAGTGGGGGAAACAAGTAGGGTTGGGCTATGGAATTTTTACCTTACACGTAGCGGAGAACCGCCAACACATTCCAGCAATAAAAAACCTTTCATACAAAGTAATTCCTTCATACTTCAGATACCCATGTAACAATATTTTCGTATCGTTCATAATACTTCCTAAATTCGTATATTAATTATCATCATCATCATTATTACTCTCAATCTATTTTCTCTCATTATTCCATTTATAAATACTCACATCATTTCTACAAGTCAAAACTTGCCTGATGACATCATCTTCCTACATAAACAGTTACTTTGTTTACACAAGTCTTATGAACTCATTTCTTATTTATACTATTTTTGCAATCTTGCACATATACTAATTTCCACTAAATTATTTGCAAACAGCCACTTTATGTCATATTCTTACCAGACCATTGGTCATATTTCATGTAAATATATTTCTATTAACCAATAAGATTAAAACCCTTCTTTAACACTCTGTAAATTCGCTTGAACCTCCTCTTTAGACTAATAATCAAAATACTATATTATAATCTTATGTTTTGTACTTCTACATTCATTCTATTACACTATTAATTCAATCTTAGTAACTCTTTGATTACTCTCTTACAATCTAACTAATTCTTTTAATTATTGATGTTATTACTGTTTATGTTTTATTAATTTATTGTTTCATACACTCTTTTACCAACTTGTGTATTTTAAATGTTCTGTTACGATATATAACCATCACAACCCAATTTTTCACTTAATTTTCCTGAGCTGTTAGAATATTCAGAACTAAACACAATGACCCACCTAAGGGAAGGGACTTATGAAGCTAAAGCCCTCCACAGAGCCACCGCATTATAATTTTTTCTCTCATTCACACCTATATTTTTTTTGCTTTTGTTTTTTTTTTTTCAAGTTTTGCGTTGGTAGCATCCCCCAAACGGTACGCCCCTGATCAACATCACATCTGTATGATGAAGAGGAAGGGTAACGTATATTGATGGGGAAAAGGATGGGGATGTGAGTCAAAGAAAAATAAAATTTAAATTTTGTATGAATTCTTCTCAGCCCCCCCCCCAGAGAAAAATTCGAGATACGCGCGCCGGGCTAAACACTGAGTGGAATATTTTCCTTTACCCACAAAGTAACACTTCTCACAGTACATGTTACTAGAGGGTACCTTTGTACCTTAAATATGCGAAAAGATACTTTCTGCATTACTCAAGAGCTTTTTACTACCATCCGCGTACGTGTAATTAAAGGAGTTTATTCAAAAAATTTTGCGGATTATTTAAATCGTGTTAAATGATCAAGATTCTTGCATTTGATGCGAGATATGCAAATTTTTTTCATTCTTTATAAAGGTTTTCTCCCTTTCCTGAAAGAAATACAATAACGCTCATGATTGCTAATAGCGGAGAGATGACGAGATGATCGATTAAGAGACAGCAAGGGATACAGATTGACATCAGTATGCTAAAAGAAGAGATAGACGTGAGTTAGAGATTTGAGAATTAGTACAGAATCTATTTAATCTTTGGCAAGTTGTACAACGAATTAGCAGCTCTTAGTTGTGTGCACTGTGCCCTTTAAAGACTGTAAAACCATCTGGAAAAAAATGAAAATATTCAACTTTTATTCACGTCTCCTCACTACCCACTAAAAGGCCTATATTTCCAATGAATTCGCCTACTTAAGTTCTCATCTAATTTATCCGAACCAATATCTTGGTTTTAAAAAAAAACGTTTCTCTCGTTGTTTTCTAAGAAAAAAATATCCCAAAGCAATAAGTCGTTGAAAGGGGGCTAAATGTTTCAAGAATTTTAATAAACGAACTCAACAGCCCAGAATAATAAACGTTTTCTTTTGATCCGTCAAAAAAAAAAAAAAAGAAATAAAACAAAAGGATATTTCAAATTAGGTCTCTTTTATCACGCCTTATACATGCAAAAAAAAATTTTTTTTCTCATTCAGCCATAAAAATGGATCGAATCTTTCCCTTTGCAGTTAGTAACAAACTTTTTATATTCGAATATTTTGAACGAAACTTTTCTCTTCCTGCTAACAAATTCAAACTATATGGAGCATATATAAAAAATATAAAAAAAAAACTAGGCCTAAAGAAAAGAAAAAGTTTAAGAAAAGAAGAAGATAAGAAAGATATTAATGGTCCGAAGAAATCAAAATATAATTCCGTAAAATAAGAAAGACGAATTTCATTTGAGCGAAAAATTCGAAAAACTGATTGAAATACGATCAGAAAAAAAAAGAAAAAGAGGAAAATGCCCGAAAGCATTTTTTTCCTTTGTTTTTATACGTTCCATAAAAGAACTATTTTTCTTCTTTTCTTTTCTTGTTTTTTTTTCTTTTTTTTTTCTGTGCAAATAAACGAAAAAATCGAAATTTTTATTTTTTGCCCTGTGGAAGTTCTTATTTTTACAGCAGCATTAAAAGAAGAAAAAAAAATTTGTCGAATTTTTTCGCCTTGTTATGATGGAGTTTCTTGGAAAATTTGGAAAACCGACTAAAGAAGTAGGTCAATAAGCATAATATATGTATATACAGTATATACACATCTATATATATATACACCTATACAAAATGCGAGCGTGAAAAGTTTAAATCCTTATAATACAATAAGAGAGGGTACGCCCACTCGTATTTTCAAAATTAATACAGACATTATGAGTGTACAAATCCGAAGTGAAAAAGTAATAATTTTTTTAAAGCCTCGACAAACAAAAAAGGGTTGTGAGGCGGACAGAGAGGGTAGTTGTGTCGTGTCGTGGCACGCAATTCTTTCATTAGACCCTCGTCATTTCGTATTATTATTATTCGTATAAAGCTTGAAAAATATAATTTTTTGAATTTAGTTTCTTCCTGATCTTCATCATCATTTTCTTTGTTTCTCTTCGAAGCGTTCAAACATTGTTGAAAGAATGGGTGCCCTTAAATTTCACCTATTTTTCTCGACACTAGAATTTTTTGACTTTTTCTGAAGAAGAAAGAGTAAAATAAAAACTTAATTACAAGTAAAAAGTGTACAGATTACTTTCACCACTTCAGTAATGATTTTAAAACGACATTATTTTTCGATTTGAAGGTAATTTTTCCTCGAAATTTTGAAAATAAGATCTATTTCTACATTTAGGGCAGAAACGAATTCTTTTTCCAAATGTCTCCACAAATATTTCCTCCTCTTTGCACCCAAATCCTTCACAGACTGCCACATACCCAGTAGGCTAATCGTATTTTGGTGTCAAATGACCCGTAACCATAAGCTTTAAGTTCGTTTCTTCGGTTTCTAGACTGAAACGAAATATTTGAGCCCTTTAATTCACATGCACTGCAAGCTGCATATTGCAAAATTATAAGGCAATGTACAAGTGTACGCGATAGTTCTTGCAGCGATGGTAAAGGTGAATTTTAAGTATCTTTTGAATGGGTTTTAAACCTAGAACACGTGACTATTATAATTTATGTAATCAGAATAGAGTTTCAACAGATTTTTTTTAACCAAATCTATAATTGGTTTATTTTACAACAAATAGTCAAAATTCATCAGATAGATGAAATTAATTTTTATGGACCAATACTTATCGTTATAATATCAATTAACATACTTTCTTTAGGGCTATGAGTGGTTATACATATAAGCAAATAATAGTCACAATACGAGCAGAAGCTGTGTCATCAAAACCTTACAGATTACTAAAAATAAGGGATTTCCATACAATCAAAATCTATCATCTAGTAAAGATCATTCATCACTAAAAAGTTCAAAAAAAATTTTAAAAACAAATTTTTATTTTTCTCAAAATCTATATATAATTAGATTTTTAGCCAGCAGTTGATCATGGAAAGTGGTATTACTGGCCTACTAAACAAAGTTTCGAGTATATTTCTGTGTCTTGGAATTAGAACAACCAATGCCATAATACAGACTTCACTCCAGATATGTCTCATTTGAAGAATCAAAACGATCAATGTATATTTGAAATTGGTTGTTATTTGTCATTATACTTATATTCCATTCATTTTAGACATTGATTATATCTCAGGGTTCAAGTTTTTTATGGCTGGTGTCATTGGTTGTTCTTGCATGAAATAAAACCATATTTTTTTGTTTATAAACTAAAACAAAACAAATAACCGAGGTTTACATTGGTTGTTTTATTGTGCACGATATTACATTGATATTTGCCATTGATTTATTTCTGAAAATTCGAATTAGAGGGGTTTTAGAGGGATTGAGACATTGGTTATTCTTACATCACATGGAAAACACATTTATAAACTCTCCGATTCTACTAACTCAAAATAGTGAAAAAGTGACACAGATTTTTCTAATTCCAAGGCCCAGATTTAGTCTGTTTGTTTTCACTATTTCCATTCAAGTTGAATATATACAAAATTAAAATTCATGTGCCTACGAGTCTATGACAAAACCTCTTGATATAATCTAGAACTTCATGAAAATTCTAAATATTTCATGAAATTTTGGCATAATGTGTAACAGACCACTTTCGACGACTCATTACACCAAGTGTCTAAATTTTTTAGGCTCTTCGTAAAATCCAATTAATACCTCTTAGACTTAAGTACTGTAAAGCCAAACAATTAACATAAATGTCTAGGTTTAGGGACGGGGTCTGTGTGGATTAGTGTTTAGTAGTGGTCCAAAAAATATTGATACGTATCGATAGGTATCGATATTCTTTTTGAAATATCGATATTTTCCCCAAAAGTATCCAAACGTTTTATCCGTATTTTTTTCAAATTTTACCGTCAAAATGTTGAGGTTACAATGAGGTTGAAGTATTTCAACACAACTCTTCTGGTGTTTGTTGTAAGATTTATTTCTTTGGAACTTACAGATTTTATCATTTAACTATGAATATATATTCGAATTCTCATTGTATCATCATTTATTAGTAGGAAATTGGGTATGTAAAAAACATCGATACGAAAAAATATTGATATTTCGTACCACTAGAGTTTAGGTGCTTAGCTGTACAGTCAAAAATTTGACCAACTGCTGTCACATTCGAAACTCAAAATGGAGATGTTTTTGATTCGGTTCTATTAGAGCTGCAGTATACCTATGCGATTGAAAAATTCATAATGATAGACCATTGGCCACCGAACTTCAAACATCCGCTAAATCCGAGATCAGTATATTCTACGAAGGCTGGATAAACTTCTCGCATCACACGGCGAAAAATTCGCACACACCCACAAGCAAGGGTAGACTTCGATGCCAATTGGAAAAAGAGGAAAAAGGAAAAATTCATGTATATTTTTGTAACATACAATGACGCTGTAGTCCCAGCCTAAAAACGAACTTCGAGGTAAATGATGTTGTCATTCCAGTATAAAAACGTTTCGTATAGGTACCTATCTACATGTCTTTATAACATCACGCAAAATTTATTTTTTACCTCCAGTCTAAAAACAATTATCACGTAAAAAATGAAAAAAAAAGAGTAGGTAAATGTAAGATAGTTAGACATTTCATGAAATGACCACATAAGTATACAGATGCGTATGCTGATATAATATGTTTTGAAGATAACAGTCAATTATATATCACAAAACACAGCAAAAAATAGTCATGAATTCACGTATAGTTCAAACATTAAATGCTAATTTAATATATTTTTATATAAATAAATTCAAATGGATTAAATTTTTTATTTAACTGTTTAAACTCTTGTACGTTTCAATAAGGTGCTTACGTCACCGACTCACCACCATCATAATATCTATAGTACAGTCATTCCATGAAATTCACTGCAATCTTAGAAAGATTATATAAAATGTATTTGAGGCAACAGTTTAGGTCGAAAATCTAATCAACTTCGGAACAAAAAATTTAAAAAAATAAAAAAACCCTAAAAAGAAAAAAGTATAATTTTTCTAAAATTTCTCCAGCAAAGTTTATGTCTAGAGACTGGGAATATTAAAGTCGGCGCTCTTTTCTTTTACCATGTAGGCTTTATACATCAATTCCGTCGAATTTTATGAAAAAACCTTTTAATCACCACCTATTTTAATAGTTCTTGTCTCTAGATAGACGTATGTCTTGCTGGAGAAATTTTAAGATTATTTTTCGATTTTTAGTCCATTTTTTATTGTTTCTTCTTTTCTCTTCAGTTGGTACGATTTTTTGAAAAAAATTATTAATTTACTTGATTTTTTTTTCGTTTTATTTTAATTCCACTAGATCTTACAGAAAAAATTTTTAAAAAACTATTTCTCTCCTTTTAAAGAATTGTTATTTGTTTGTTGTTTTTTTTTTTCAAATTGGGTCAGATTTTTCTACGAAAAAATTTTTTATAAGCTTTTATTCAACTCACTATTGGGATTTTAAAATATACCAATAGTGCAGCCAACCTTCCGCAGAGAAATAATACTTACTTTGCATGAAGTTAAAGCTGAAAAAAAAAAATAAAAAGCCTATCTTTTAAAAACTTGCTTTTAACATTTATGTGGGGACTCACTGGTATGAGGTAAAGGGGCTCGGACCCCTCGACGACAGTCGCCGCCCCAAAGGGCAGGCAAATAATCGTCCTTGTGACGTTAAACACACAAAACTCGTTCAATCGTAATTACCTGTATGTACTTGCAGGTAATGTACGAGTACCAAATTGTGACACAATAAGCTGATGTCACAATTTGTACACAAACCGGCCAGTCATCTCTTATCTCAATAGGGGATGATGCAACCTGGCCGTTCTCACCAACGTACGTATTCTCTTACATACGTGTGTTTGTGTGCGTGTAAATAAGCCGTATATAAACCAACCAAATTGGCTATAAAATCGCCAGTGTTCGGTCTGGTTCTGGCTTACCCGTACTTATGTACAAAGTGGCTGAACACGCTTAAATTCTGTTGAATTTCCTTCTGGTGATAATATCTCTCACGACAAGGTATTCCACAATTTACTTATTTGTTTGTCGTTTCTGATTATTTAATTTTTTTTTTTTTTTTTAAGTGGGTTTGATTTTTTGACAAAAAAGTTTTTTTCAATAATTTTTCGTTTATTGTCGGCAAAATTACTTTAAAACTAAAATTTTTTTGTTCAAAGATAACTCAAAAAGTATCTCAACTCGAGAAAAAAATTTAATGGGATTAACATGATATAACCTTCCATTATTTTAAAAACAGTTCATCAAAATCAATGCTCAGGTTGAGAAGTTATGCTGGAACAAATTTAAATTATTTATTTATATATTAGCATCGAATTGATAACATCTTCCTTTTTTTGTTTTAAAAGTACATTTTGTACTGAAAAACTTGAAAAATTTAGGTGGTCTCTTACCAGAAACTACGACATTTCATTAAATGTCAATACTTTTCATGAAATTAACTTTAGATAATACCAAGTGACTGTACTGGGTACCTACATAATTATATGTATATAGACTATAAGCCTATAAGATACTGTATTTGTTATGGTACCAACCTAAAGAAAATTTAATGTCTAAATCCAAGGTCTGGAGAGCAAATCTCGATTGACATCAATAAAACAATGTCTTTTGACATCATAACTGAAAGCAATATCTCACTGGGTGGTTAAAACACATGAAAAGCATTGTGAATATTCCAATTTTTGGTCTTAATCATCTTAAAACAAGTGATCGTTTCTTATCCAACACAAATTAAATTTTAAAAGAGGATTCAACGAATAAAATAAGCTACACATCAAGAAATTTGAGCCCTTAGAAGCTGAGAGAATAGAAGAAGAACCTGAAATCGTGCATCAAATTGGTATTTTTGAGTGTTATTATTAACACAGATAACATCAAATTAAACCATTTTCAAGACACGTCGGTGAAAAAGTAGGCAACCCTGAAGTATCTTCTGCATTTTTGTACATTTTTCTTGAATTCATCAGTTTAGAATACATTTGATAAAGTAATCCCTTAAATTCACACGGATAGCATACATAAATGTAGTGTATAGTACATTATAGAATACCTTGTTGTGAAGAAGTATTCACATAAGAATGTAATCAACAGCTTTGCGTGTTCTGCCTCATCATACAAGAATGTATGGGAGAGCCAAATCCTAGGCAAACACTAACAATTTTGTAGCCATATTAGCGAGTTTATATAGTGAAATTGGCACATGCACACAGACACACGTATGTACATATACATACGTTATTGCATTATGTGATTACTTTGTTTCTTATTAGTCACCTAATAAGAAATGATGTACAACATATGCTACTGATCTGTGACATCTCCAAGATTGTGATCTATCCCAAATGTTGTATCTTACATGTATATGTACGTATATACAGGTAAGAACATACAAACGTACAAGTGTGTACTTATTTTGTTTAATGTCATAGAGACGAATAAAGTGCCAGCCTTTCCGCAGAAACTGTCATTGAGGGATCCAAGCCCCTGTATCTCATACGAGTCGATGATCCTCACATACCTATGTCAAAAAATACGAAGTGGTAGCCTATTTAGTGCTGACATGTCTAATCAGAAATCATCGTTTCTTACTGGTCAAAGCTTTTTATAAATACCTTTCAGGGTGAAACATTCATAAACTTCAAATTTCATTAAATGCGAATATAATGAGCGGTTGAAGAAAAGAATGGATGAGGATGAACCAAATGTGTACAATTATTACGATTTTATCTAGTAAACGCCTTCGGTGGTACTACAACCACATGCAAAAATTTCTTAACCATTTCAACACTTTTCAGATGTGCTCGAGACATTGTTTCCAGCATCAGCGTACTGCAGTGATTTGTACGATGGTTTCTCTAATGAAAGAAATGTTCGTGTGTAATTTCTTTCATTAACTAGCCTAACCTTTCCTTCTCTTCTTTGAAGAATGAGACGTTTTTCCATTGTCTTTCACAACGTGCCCTAGACATAAATAATTTTAACGATTTTCCCAGACCGGATGAAACCAGCAGAAAGTTATAGAGAATAGGAAGTTTTCCAGCAAGATCCTCCCAGCCACCGTGAAATGAGTTTCGTTTCCATTTTACAGATGCTGGCAATTGGCTCGACACAATTACATCATAATTATAAAATATGTACGATCCCGAAACGGTAGATAAGAAACTGCGTGAAAAGTTTGCCATATAAAACCAACAAGCCTCCGCCTCCACCCCATACTACCCCCTCCGGCTCCCTCGGAACATTGCCGTTAAATGGTGCGCCGTTTTGATTTACAAGGAAAATTAGGCGAAAACTCAATAAACGCACGCGAAAACAATGGTCGACGTTCTCGAAAAAGGATTTGCAGCGACTTTATCAGTTCATTATCGGGTAATTAACGCAGCCCATTCACGGAGGCGTTAACTGCGAAAACGGATGCCAAAAACGTCCACGAAGGTCATTTTATGGGCTGATGATGGCGGGACAGTGTTGACTATAAATTGCTCGTCTAACTATAATGAAATGAAAATTGGTGAACTAAACGAAACGGTCTGGCTGTGTCAGTTAGGCGAGTAGTACGCGGTGAAGACAATTTTTACGGAGGTTTCGAAGAAAATGGAAGGAGGCTTTTCTCTGTTCACTGAACGTTAATGTCATAGCGCTACAATAAAGTAAAGAGCTCCAAACGTACCTATAAAAAAATACTCGTTGCGTATTTACGTCCGAAGTTTGGTCGATACCTATTCGATATGCTACGTAGGTATTTCAAAGAGCACCAAGCAAGGGTGCGGATACCTTCATCGTTAAACGAGTCCGCATCTTTTCGACTGTTTCTTCTCACTCCCCTCACCTTCGCCCCGACGCTACCACCGCCGACAAAGACTTTGTTTTTCAATGTCAAGCCTCTTTTGTATCATCTAAAATTATTTTTATGGCAGAATTTTGAAATTTTCGACGTAACGTTTTATGAAGAGAACCGATAATATCTACTGCAATGGCGTAGTCAAAGCGTACATTGGAGAAGGGTTAAAAAAAAAAAATGTTTAAACAAAACAACGCAATATGGGAGTAGGATGTTCGCGTGTTTAAATAAATTCAGGAATTCAAAATACAATAGAAATTAGCAACAACAAAATGGAAGGGACTGTGAAATTTATTTGTTGTAGCCAGTATATGTAGCTGGCTACACCAGACAGATTGCTGTAACCGGTTTTCAATGGATATGCGGGCCTATAAAATAATGGTGATTACAAATTGATCAGTACGAATCATCAACAATACAGTGGAAACTGCTTATTAGGGACACCGGATAAAGGGGACCACCGCTTAGTCAGAACAAATATGGAAAGTCCCAAAACAAATTACATAAAACAATAGGAAATCATACCACTTATTAAGGACAATGTATCGGTTTATTAGGACAAAGGAAGCCAATAAATTAGGAAAAATTGCCATTGAACTTCGTTAGTGAAAGATGTAATAATCTTGTTCTAGTTAAACAGCTATAGTATTTGTGTCATTGACATTATTCTGCAAAGCTGTTGAAATTGATGACGACTGTGACGACATTCCTCCGCCTAAAGTAACTTTCCATGGAGCAAGGAAATGTGTAGATTGACTGAGGCTTTTCTGCATGCAGGAGAGGATCCAGGAGAACTCTACTGTATCTTTGGATACTTGTGCCGATTTTTTAAAGCAACCGAATTCCATGAAAATACAGCAAAACACAATACATATTAGTACCCAAAATCTCCAATAACTTTTTTTCCCTGTCCATACTATAATATATGTACCTACTTATTAAATTATTTAATGACCAACCATTTTCAAAGTGACGGGTACCAGTACTGAAATTCTCGTTAAAAAATATTTCACATTAATTTTTTTTTTTTTTTTTTAAGATTGAACATCGTTTAATTGGGACACTGTCTATTAGAGACAAAATGAGTACCGCCCAATGTGTCCCTATTAAGCGGGTTCTACTGTGTAGATAAAAACATAAATTTGTACTCTAGCAGGTCATTAAAATGCAGTTGTGTACTGATTAAATCACACATGGTAATTTTTAGAAGCACAAAAATTACCACTGAAAGAATACTGAAGAAATTAAGAAAGAACAGGTGAATAAATTTGTTGTAGCAGATTTCTTGGCTTCACTTGGCTCGAAAATCCATTTATTAGGATTTAATATGGAACTAGATGGCACTGCTAACATGCTGAGGATGGGTGATCGTACAGATTTAAAAGCCAAATAGCCTATCGGTTGAAAAAATAATAAGTAAAGGTACCATAATTTGATTTGGGCTTAAATAATTAAATTAATACCGAAGATAATTTAATTTTTTTCTCTGTAAATTTGAAGACAAAATAATGATGTCTTCATAAATCTGGAAAACAATAACTGCCGTCATTATACTACAAATATCTTAATTTCAGTTTCTAATTTGCATAGGAACAGATCAACCATTCGCTGTTTCAACAAATTTCCGCTAGATGTCAGCCATTTTCATCTTAAATCCCAATTTTTTGTATCAACCGGATTTGTTTTAGCTGATTTTCCTCAACATAGAAGTAAATGGAGTTTTGCCAGGACCAAGCATTTTGTGTGTTGTAGCCAACTGTTTACTGTAGCAGTGTTCACTGTAGTGATTTTTACTGTGATTTATCTTCACCTCGTCAAAAATAAATTAAAAGTTATACAAAATTTTGACGGGTCCAGTTAAGCCGGGAATTCTGGACACTTCCTTGCATTGGATGACACATTACCTCTCTTTTCATCACCCAATTTATACATCCATTCTTAACATTTTGCATCACACTCCTGTGTGCCAGACTTTTCCACCATTTCAACTGATTATAAAAATAATTTTATTCACATTGAACATTTTAAAAGACACCATAAAAATAATCTAAGTAATATTTTTTAATAACTATTGCAACAAAAGGACACGCATTTTGGATTTCCAAATTCATACCAGCCTATATAGAAAAATTATAATAATTACTTATTTATTTGTTTTCATCAATTTGATTGGACTGGAAGGTTGATCATTCACTGTTATTTTACACATTGAAATCAGCAGCACAAGTACCTACAAATATTAAGATATAATTCTTACAAATCGTATAGCTTTTACTGGAATTCACATCAGTAAAAAAGCTGGCATTGTAGCCTCCGCGCCGTAAATACACAGAATAATACACCCCCACCCTGTATACACCGTGCTAAACAGCAGTCCTGCGCCTTAAATATGAAAAAAGTTCCTTCGCACATTTCTTAGTAAATAGAAATTGGTGGAGCTTCGGCAGTTTTTTTTTATACTCTCCGCATGCTGCTGCGGTACCATGATGCCTATATTGCAAAAGGAACCCCTTCAGAGTTGATCGATCTCTCAGATTAAAACTCTGGTGCCAAGCAAAACTTAAAATTAATTTTCAATGACGTTCATGCAAATCTGTAAATATCCACGTCCTTGACCGCCGGAAATGTTGCCATCGAGTCCCATTGGATATTAATTGGGTACCTGTAAATTTTACGTAACGTTTCACGTAGTTCTTCTGTTCAGGAAATAATTATGCTGCACAGCTCCAAGGAGTTTAACCTACGACGTAAAAGTTCAGATTTTTGAAGTTAAACTTCCTCGCGTAGGGCAGTAATAACTAAAAAATGGTCATGAAACCCACCACCGTGATTGCGAAAGTTCGGCCCGTTCAACTCCTTTTGATTCATTAAACGAAAATTATTCACTGATAAGTTGACGGAGAAAACGTTAGAGAATAAACCACAAAGGTTGCGTGAATCAATTGTGAATTGTTTTACTTCACCCATTGGCGAAAATATTATTTCATTTGAAATTACGAAGTGCTGTATTTTGCCCATTACTGAAAATATTTTTTCTTTTGATATTAACAATTTATTGTATGCTGACATCAGATAGAAGTTTCACTTCAACTGTGTGTACCTCCATACACTCTTTTTTTTTTCTTTTTTTTTTGCTACCCCTAAATTATAACTGGACTCCCAATTTAAATCTAGTCGTGTCAAGGTACACAAAAAATACAACACCAATAAATTTTATTAAAAGAACTCAACAGTTGAAAAATAGTTTTTTTTTAAACGTGAAATATCTATTGGCCATTTTTGAAACATTTTTTCAAGCACCTAATTTATATTTCTGTCAGTCTAAACATCTCTTATTTTCAAGTGGGTTGGGGTGAAGTGCTCGCGTCTACCCCTAAATTTATATAGGTATTTGAAAACGACGCATAAACCTTGTGGATTTTACGTCTATTTTTGGCCAAGATTTTGCCTGATTTTATGTCAAAAAGTATAGAAGATGAGGATCGATGAAGACACAAATTAGTAACATGAAATAAAGTATTGATCGAAGTAGCATCCCAGAAGCGTGTGTATTTTACATCAGGTACATAATATGAGTATGAGTACAAGCTGAGTAAGGTAATCGAAGATGTACGGAGATAAACGAGTGAGCGGCGGAGATGGTAATACAGTGTAGCCGCGAACAGAGATGTAAAATATATAGTGAGCGGGGAGAAGGATTGGTAGTATCAACAAAAAGTGAAATAGACATGATATAGGATGAAAAAAATTGGTAAAAAATCGAGAATCGAATCGATACCTGTTGGTTATCGATGGTAGGTCGATTTGATTTATTGTGAATGAATTGTGAATTTTTTCTCCATCATTCTGTTATCGGTTTAGTTACACAGTAAGTCGGTATTCTAACTCATTTTTCGTATCTTGCGTCTACTTATCACATACCACAATCTCCTGTTTTCCCACTTTTTATGGTTGATTCATGCATTACTCCATAAATCCACGCTGACCATATATCCATTTCTACACCTGTTGAAAACGTGTAGCCTATTTGAAAATCTGCGGTGGTGTAAACTTCACAATTCGACCGAATTTCTGCTTTTAGTCGACACTTTTGTTTCAAAGAACTTCTCTCACCTCCACTCCCAACAAAAGTGAATAGTAAAATAAGTAGACGTTGGATCGATCTTGTATTCAAATGAAGTAGAATGAAAATCGGTACCAAATTATAAAGAAATCGGTCAGCATCAATACAGAATTTTACCACAAACGACAAGTAGGTATCTGGATGTCCCCTGAGCCACCTGTACCCGAAAAGTTGGCAACAAAAGAAAAAATCATTTCCACATCGCCAACGTAGAACTCGACTAGTGTCAAAAGGAATTGAATATTAGGTGCGGATAAAATAACATAAATTAATGCGGACAAAACTGTATTTTCAGCGCTGAAAAGATATATACGTGTATACCTACAGCAAAGTGGATGTCGTTTGTTTCACAGTAAATTTTCGACGAATGCAAAAACGGTTCTTTGCGGATGAAAGGTGGGATGGGGGTATCCACACTACTCGCACAAACCCTCCCTTCCGTGACCCCCTCTTTATCCAGCGCATACTAACGCTGCCTCCGACAACGTTACGGCTCTGTACCAACTCTTAAATTATTCCAATTGAGCCAGATGGGACTTAAAACCGAAACGTGAAGCAAACTCGACTAACCAAAAGGAGTACTGTGCCCCGTGCACGGGGGCTGAGAGAGGGGTTAAAGTACCCTACCGCAGAATCTACTTCAAATTATGCAAATCAAAACTAACTTTCAGATAAGGTTTATAGAAGCAAAGTTTTTTAAAGGGCGGTCGAAAGGGTGGGTGCGAGGGGTGAAACAAACAAGACCCAAACAGAAGACAAGAATGTGCGTTACCGTTTCAAAATTTATTCCATCTGTATTATTAAAACTGAGACGAGTATTGCTTTTTATTGTTCGATGCTGGAATAAAAGGGGTAGAAGTTTTTCTTTCGTTTCAAATATTATTGTTGACCATTTTTCGAGGAATTCTTCTTCTTTTTTTTTTTCCATCCCCCTTCTACTCACACTTTCTTTCTCTTTTTTTCATTCGTAAGGCAATCACGTCTTTAATTTTAAGAAAATTTTTATTGCAACGTTGCAAATCTTTTCATTTTTACTTTCTTCTTTTATTTCTGCTTTCATCTCTTACTCATGTTTCTTTTTTTTTCTTTTTTTTATGAAATCGAAAGTGTCTATAATGGTTCCTTGGGCAGCAACAGGGAGATAAAGACGAACGTCGAATACGTCATTTTTATGATGGAGAACGAGGAAAAGTTTTTTCTTTATCGGATCAGAATAAATTGTATTGTACCATTTCTTGGGTATTGACAGTTATGAAAAAGTTGGCAAAAAGTTTTTCGAAGGATAGGCGTTGGAGAGATGGCTGAATCGAAACCCAAAAGATTATATGGCGTCGTTGTTATTTTTTTCCTTTAGCAGGTTTTGTTTCTTCATCAACGAATACGTAATGTCTGGGGGATGACAACCAAATGTCAAAGTTTCAAAAATGGAGCTTAAAAATGCAGTAAAAGCAGGACTCAATAACAATACTTAGGTTGGTCTTATTTGTAATAATGAGTTATGAACAAATCAAAAACACGGATCACTAATCAACGAACCACGAGGAGAACGGAGAAGTGCCAAATTAGGATTTAAACCTTTTAAAAAAAAGTGTAAAATATGAAACTAAACTTAACCCTAGTGCTACGAAAGGTTCTAATTAACTTTAATAAGTGTAAGTTTTTAAAAACGAAAATAATAAATTTTAACAGATTTAATCTAAAAATACGAGAATTTAGAAGCGTAGATATCATAATGCCTTAAAACTAAATCAAGAACTCAAGTACTCAATAAAGAGGTAAAATTAAAATAAACAATTATTCTTGGAAGGACGAAATTATCGCTAAAATGACCCTAACATGATAAAAAATTCACTCACTCATTCATAACGGCCCAGCCAAAACCACTGCACCCATCGGTAGTGACAAGATATCGAAACAAAGTATCGATACTTTTACTTGAAAGTAATATCGGAACACAGCATTGATACCATACTCATTACGCACTTGGAAGTATCGATACCAACAAGTATCAATAGGTATCATTGAACAGCTTTGTTCGTGGTATTTTCATGAAATTTTGAAAAAACTTGCCACAATTTACTGCCTGAAAGTGACATCTCCAATATTAATATTATTTATTAAATAATATGAGATTGGGTAATATACGGCCGCAGTTTGTAAAATGCAAGAAAAAAACAGACGATATTTTGATCAATTTGATAAAACTGATGAGACTGTCATTATTATTTGATACCTTCCGATACCACAGCCTGAATACTGATACCAGTAAAGTATCGAATGTACAGTATCAAGTACAATTTTTAATTAGTATTGAAAATAAAGTATCGATACTGTACTAATATCAGTAGTAGCTATGGTCGTATATTTACCCATCGGCTTGATACATCGAAGGTAAGTACCAACATATTTATTTCTATCATCCTGTACGTGCTCGTCAGTGTTAAGTGAGCATTTATTGAAATTCCATCCTGAAGTGGATGAAAGGGGGTGAAATATGTTTTTACATTTTTTTCAATGGTATTTCTTGAATACGATGAGATAGCCAAGAGCTTCGTGCTCTGAATTACACGTATTATACTTATCTAATCCATTTGTTGAAAATCCGTTTCTGGAGTTTTCAAAATTTATGCCCTAAGGGAGGGAAATGTATTTTTAGATTTTTCTTTAAGCATATTTCTTTAACGGAAAGTAATATTTAAAAATAGTGATTTGAGATACAAGTGCAAAAAAAAAACCCAACCGAAAAATATGTTTTTAATGCCCATTGACTGAACAATAAGTTGAGGTTAAAAACGACTTTTTTTTTAAATACACTTTTATAATATAGGTATTTGACTAAAAACAATATAAAAAAATTTCAATCTCTGATGGGATTTGATCATAGAGTACGATAGTTGGTAAAAAAGAACATGTTGCTAACTTTAGGTGTTAAGGCAGCACAGGGATTCGAACCCATACCGACTGAACACCTAAACATCCCTCATCACCGCCACCAAAAGTCAGCACTGTATTCACTCTGACACGGTGCCGGGTGATGGTGTACAAGGGAGAAGTGTATACATACGCTTACGTAGTGTGGCAGCCACCACACCACTCCCCCTCAGTATAACCAAGCAAAAATACAATTACTGGTACAGAGGCGCCTAACCAGTAGGGATGTACACTGGAGCGTGGTGATGCCCCCCCTCATCACTGCCCTATGGCACATGCCCACTGACGCCATCATGTTCCAGCAAGGGTGGTGCGATGTACCACAGTTACAGAAGGCTGTGCGAGTGTCTGAGAGATGGCGCTGATAGCCATCTCCTGGAATCACATCGAGGTCACCACTTTAGGTGTTCAGGCAGCATGGGGATTTGAACCCGTACCAACTGAACACGTAAATTTCCCTCGTCACTTCCACCAAAATTCAGCACCGTATTCACTCGGCCATGGTGCTGGGTGATGGTATATGAGGGAGAAGCGTATACATACGCCGATTTAGTGTGGCAGCCACCACAGCTACCATAATGCCTTAACAGTTGCAGATAATAACAAAACTTGTGTTGAAAAAGCGAGCAGGTTGATTAGTGATAACAGAGAAAAATCAAATCTGATTTTAGCACCCCCAGATGTTAGTACAAGAACTATGTCACATTTTGTTGCGTTTTAGTAACTGCTATAAAAGCACATTATAATAAAAATTAGCAAATTTCAACACGACGCAAAGAAAATATTGTATGTCGCATGTGCATTTACACTTGAATTTCTTGCACCACTCGATCACTTTCTTGCACAGGTCAACTACATTCTCAATTTTTTGCTTTTTTTAAAGTAAAATTATTATGAAAATATGGTAAAACTAAAACATTATCAATATACACGCGAACACTAGTTTTTTTTTTATTAAGAAGTGTGGGTACTATATTCCTCTTCTCCCTTGGGGCTCGCTTCCAGTCAACAGACTGTAGACTTGGTCCATCACTAAGTCCATACACTCAAGTCTACAGATGTTAAAACATAAACACATATTTGTAGCCCATGGGTTAACCAATGAACTATAAATTCGTTCTTCGTTTAGCCTAAATGCTAGGTATATAGCCTAGTGTAAACATGCGTACATAAATATACGTACAACAGTTAAAACGCTAGAATAAGAAAAAAACACATGCCTGTCTTTTCTGATACTTGCGGATAATGTGCGTCTGCAGCCTAACCTATACCTTGGAAATGCCCATTCTTAGTTGCCAGTTTCCAATGTTGTAAAAGGTTGGCTGCCTTAACAAAATGGTAACAAAAAATGAACTCGCAAATCCTAATTAAATGCCTGTGGGTATTGAGATTTACCCACAAGAAGGTTTTTTAAAGTTATTAGGCAAAGCAAGTTCTGATTCAAATATTTATTTTAATAATTTAATAGAGAGTTTTGAATCTTATTTAAATATCTTTAAATTAATTATTTTTCTAGTTTTATTAATTTGGAAATTCTATTAACCTAAAGGATAACATCAGGATTCTTACGTTTTAATGACGATGTTAAAAATATAAATCCATTAATGTACCTACCCTTTTTTCTTTTTTTTTTCAATTACAGCATATTTTTAACTTGATTTGTGTTTCAATATGTACCACACATGGCACACAGTGGACCATTTTTTAACTATTTTTTAATCATTTATCTCCAATTTTTAACAAGTGTATTTTTAGTTTCAAGCAGCTTGATAGATGCAAAAAAATGAGCTCATTCCAACAGTAAATATACTTGCTCTAAATTACTCTATTCAAGTAAAATTTTAGAAATTACAGCAAAAATCGTCCGACTGTGGACAGTGTATTTGAAAAATGCTACAATGTAGCCACCACAGACTTACAAGCAGTTTCTATCTGAACCAGGAATCACAATCCATAAGTTTCTAGAAATATTTAAACACTAAGTATACGTATAGGCGAAACTCGCGTTCATAATTTGAAAGTAAATGAAATTATCGATGAGAGAGTTTCGATTCCCACGAACATCAAATGCAACTTGCATTTATATTGATTTCAAACAACGATAAAATGCGACCTTAATTGCAAATGTTGCTTCAAAACAGGTCAATTTTCAATATTTTCATCACTGCATACATCACAGCTGTTCGGCTAAAAACATATTCGGGCAAACGTCTGTACCCCAGATCCAAATACCATTTACACTACCTACCTATTTCCCAGTAGCAGCAAGGCTTCAAATTATAGAAGCCGACGCGACGACAAGATGGTCACTTCAAAGGTGCGCAGCGCTGTCTTTAAATTAGGCATCCCAAAAAGTCAAAAGGGTAAAGAAGACGAAGAGGCAGGAAGAGCGAGTTGAATACCTCCAAACGTGAAAGAAAAAGACAAAAAGTGTGAGAGAGGATCCTCTATACTTATATATATATATATATATATATATATATATATATATATGTAGGTAACCAACTTCGGAAATAAATGATAGAAGCTGCCTAACCACAGTAAATCTTCAAAACTGACAGGTCATGAGAATTAAGTGGCTGACCACTTCACTTCATCGCGTTTTTTTTTTTTTTTTTTGTTCCTGTCTGTTTCTCTCTCCTTTTTTCTCTTCCTCTTTCTTGTCATCGTCTTACTCTTCTTTCAGAAACAATGTGAGATACTCGAACGTTGTCTGTGTTTAACAATTACTCAAACGATGCAAGTACCATTGTCTTGTAATAAGATTCATAGAGGAGTATTACACGAGTTACCTATGTAGTAAAGTGCAGTGGCTTTGTAAGAGACATATCAAACTGTGTTGTTTCGTCCACAGTCAGACCTTCGTCATCTTACAAGATTTTTTTTTTTTTTACTCCTTTCCTGAAATTACTTTTCAAGAAGAGATAATTGAAGTAATTTTCGTTTCTTTAATGCTCCCCGAAACTCGGGACCTATATATAGACCTATACACGTATTCGAACCGTACGCGTTTAAAAATATTTATTACTTATTCTAGCGGACATTCTCCAATAAGTGAACAATTTGATGTGACCATTTTTGCAGCAGCATCAGCAGCAGTAGCACGCTACGATAGTTTACAAGAGAAAACACAATAATTATGTTACAACAGCTTCGCTTTACTCACTTCTACCAATACCTGTACCCACGTTGTGACTGTATGGAGAAAACATTCCCGAATTTTGAAAGTTTACCAAACGATAATGTGGTTATAGCTCTCCATTGAACTGGAATACTTATTACTACAGGATTGTTTATTATGCGAAAAGTTATCGTCATTCTGCGATGGTTTTCTGCACCGTGCTGTGGTTGACTTTCTCGCGAAGTTTGTAAGTACAATAAAATGACGTATATTTCGGGGCAATTTAGTTTTTTTTTTTTTTTTTTTTTTACAGAAACAATAAAAGCGACGCAACCCTGTTCGAGGTTAATTATAATGCTTAAAAACTTTACTTTATGATCGAGTTCTCATTAGAGACAGATATACTCCAAGTTTTTGGATTTTAATGTTCTAATGGATGGTGAACTAATTTCAAAATGTATTTATTTCTTTTTTGTGTAGGTAATGCCGGAATTATTGTTTGTGTCGTCGTCGTCGTCTTGTTTCAGTCGTTACACTTGTACGTAGGTACTTTAGGCTGGCAAATTGCTGTATAGTTTAATTTACTTTTCCGCGTGTTCTTCGTCTGCCCAGAATTGTGTGCAATAATAATTTCCACTTATCATTTGGCGGGTGTTCTGCCATGAGAAGTTAATGGGTTTTGATTTGATTTAATCGCTTCGAGTTGAAAACTTCGACAAGGAAAAGGTAGACCTTTCGTAGACGTGCATGAGAGTATAATTTCTTGTGGTTTGAGAAATCTCTTGGGTATTTTATTACGCTTTCGTTTTATATACGCTTGAATAATGATAAATGAAAATTTTCTTCGATACCTCGGTAGGTAATTCTGAAATTATTCAACTTCAAGAGTGTAAAAGCAAATTAAACATGAATGCGAAAAACAATTCGGAAAATATTGAAAATTTTCGATCGACTAATTGAATTTTATTAAATGCGTAGGCCATCCGAAGTAATAACGGTTAAAATCATTAAATTTGACTGGTACATGGGTACTTAATTTTAATGAAGGTATGTAATAATATTATCATATCATTTATTATAAACTCATACATCTATTTCATATTCGTATTTTCCTATATCATTCACTATACATTTACGTACATTTATTCTTCCTTTACTCACGTCATCTCAATCAATTTCAAACATATCTTTCAAATCCTTGCTTGTCTAAAGACATCAATATTTCCTATCAACAAACTGTTTTCGTCTATATTAATGATGTCACCTTTTTTCCAAGTACATTTCAATACTCTGCACAAATTCTAATTCCTACTACTTAATTTATTGTACACTACCACTTTATGTCATATCTTTCATATTTCATTGGTTTCATTCCAATTTCGTTTTTCCTAAACATCCAATCAAAATAATATCTCTCATGACACCTTATTCAGATCACTCAAACTATCACCCTTTGTTATTAGTCTAATGTTCTATACAATTCATTCACTTATTTTCACGTAAACTCCAAACACACTTTTGTAATTTTAGGTATTCAGGCCCCATGGGTCAAATACCTAAAACTGCCCTCGCTACCGCCACCTAAAATGCAGCACTGTGTTCACTCAGCCGCGGTGCCAGGTGACAGTGAACGAAGGAGAAGCATTTCTAAAGCCAAAAATGTGTGGTAGCTGTCACACCACTCCTCCCCAGTATAGCGGAGTGTAATACAGCTACTGATACGGAAGCACCTTGAGGGTAGGTATGTACACTGGTGTGTGGTGATGCCCCTCCTCATCGAAACCCTGTGGCGCACACCCTACAGCGCTGTCACATTTCAGCAGCGGCAGTGTGACATACTACCACAGGCTGTGCGTGTGTCCGAGAGATGGCGCTGTCATTCAACTCCTATATCACATTGGGGTCACCATTTTGGGCATTCAGCCAGCACAGGGATTTGAACACCTGTACCGGCCAAATACCTAAAACTGCCCTCGCTACTGCCACCTAAAATGCAGCACCATGTTCACTTGGCCGCAGTGCTGGGTGATGGTAAACGAGGGAGAAGCGTTGTCTTTTTTTATTTTGTAACCATTGTACTGTTACAAAGAAGGTATTAATTTGCATCTAACTACTGGTATCTCGGTAAATATATAGCCTCCTTGGGTACCTGATAATTTAGCTTAATTCTTCCCTATTCACAATATTATTAATATTTGAAATTAGATTTTTTCATTTTTACATTTTTGAAGGACATGAATGATAATTTTTACTATGCCATCAATGGTAAAAATCCTGTAAGAAAGACAGGGACCAAGATCAAGACCGAATTGACACCCAAGATTACCATGGTCATGAAATTGACCATGATTTTACTCATCGCTATTGATGCATCGTTTTGTAAGCAAAGTAGGTCATATATTTTGATTTCATTTTAATCTGACATTAAAAAGTTCAACAGTGGTTGCCTAGGTACTTACTACCTACTATTAATAATTTTAACCATAGAAAAACTTCAAAAAAACATTTGCCCCTTTAAATAACATAATTACCTTAAAGTAAGTGAGAAAAATTATGAACTCATTATTCCATCATTATCAGTTTGATTGAGACGTGTTTTTGTTGTGAAAGGATGGTTTCAAATGAATGATTAAGGATATATTTTTTCCCATCCTCAAAAAGAAAGGTCAATTTAAAACACAATTATTTGGTTTTTCAAATTTCACATCTATAAAATATAGTATAAAAAATTGTTATCCACTCCCATAAAAATTTATAAATATCATAAAATATGATTTAATTCCCCCCCCCCCCTAAGAAGACATAATGAAACCTGGCCTAGTACAAATAAGTATGGATGGAATTTTATAGGTTTGTGGAATTTTTACCATGAAACTGTATTCTGTAACTTTAGACATAAATTTTTTTAAATCTCATTTTTCCCTGATGTGGACAAAGTTATGGAAAATTAAAAAATTTATTGACAAGCAACCACGTGTACCTGTAACAGCCAAAAGATGTGTAATTGTATCTAGATTAGACACCTTTCAGTGTTAAACCATACGAAGGAATACGAGTAAAAATATTCCTTTCTTATTTAGAATTTAGAGTTTAGTTGTCTAATAATTACTGTAGACCTTAACTTTGGTTGAGACTCAAATATAAAACACAATTAATATTTCATCACTTTACTAAACATTTAACACATAAAATCGGGATTAATTAATTCACATAATATTTTAGAACATTTAGTTAACTTAACATTAACTGATTTTAGCTGAGCTGACCAAGACTAGACTGAGCTAAGCTAAATTACTCCAAGTTACTCTTTATTGCTCATAGATTGTTAGAGTTTATATATCAGTTCAGGGTACATGGTGTAAGTGACTGGATATGGTGAATAGACTATGTGAGGTGGAAGTTTGTTGAATTAGAGATTTGTTAATTAATCATAATATTTAGGGACAGGTATATTTGGTCTCTGTTTATGGAGACAGTGTTTTTATATTTATCACATTTTAGATGGGAATAATTTAGGAAATAATTTAGATTGTTTACGAAAATAAGAATGGGATGTTTAGATAAAATTTGAATACTTGAATTTCTGGTGTTGAGACACTTTGAACAAATATTGTTCGTATTATTTACAAAATATACGAAAATATACGTTACATTACACCTTAATTGGAAATTTTATAAGTGTATATATTCTTATTTTTTGAACACGATATGTTTTTTAAGATGGGTGTTGGCATGGTATCCATATTTCCCAGCATCTGGAAGTTAATTTGATGTCGATGTGAAGGAGGGGATTGGTTAGGACCCGGTGGCCAATGATCTACCAGCATGAATTTTTCAATCACACACAGCAGCATTAATTACACCAAATCAAACATACCCCCATATTAAGGGGCCAAATATGATGGTAGCAAGTCTCAAACTTGCAACTAGGGCTCTGATAGCTAGGCACAAGCATGTTCACTCGCCATTCTCTTCCCAGTCGTATTTTATCAGTATTATAATATCAATTTGCTATATAATTATAAAATCCTGAATAATTTTGAATAGTTTTGTCTCTTTTTATTTATTTAGGAAATACTAATTCGAGTTTGAATAATCATCATGAACAATAAAATTTCAAATATAAAATTTATAAAAAATACCAAATTTATAAAATTTAAACTAATGCAAAAAACTTCAACAATTTTTCCTATATTCAGTCTTCGATCATAATTATATTTCAGTATTTCAATAGGAGACTGGGGCAATGGCAACCAGAGAGATAATTGCAACCAACCCATTATTGGTAGAACTGGCCATTTTAATTACATTTTTAAGTTTCCAGTATGTTCTGTACTGTTTAAATATGTACTATCTCGAAAAAAATCTGAGATGATTAGGTTATTTTTGATCTGTGACACAAAAACCAAAGTAGCCAAAAACGTAATATAGTTAATTTTCTATTTTTCACTTGATGATATGACAAGGAGATTAGGTATATTTTAAGATAGTAAAACTATAAATTTAGATTTTTTACTCAATCAGTAAAGTAATTAAATAAATTTTTTCATTCTATTACACTTATTTCTTTTATTTTTCAAAGTAAGCATTCATGTCAAATGTAATTTTGGGGCTATGGCTACCATTCTGTATGGGGCAAATAGGACGGTAATAACAAGTGCTTTGTTGATCTTGAAAATGATCAAACATTTTTTTGCAGGTGGCAAAGAATATCAACATTTCTTATTTATGCTTACAAATATTAAAAAGGTGGTCCTGAATCCTCAATAGGCAGTAGGTATAGATAATGGGTATAAGCTCAACAAACTTATACATCTTGGCTTTTTGCCAAAAAAAACTTTTTGACCGTTTGTTTCATTATAAAAAATTATCAAGTCATGTATCTTGTAACTAAAATATCCCTTTTCAAGCATTTTGCAGCTGTAATTTTTTCATTAGACTCGCCGCTACATGTAAGTATACTTTACCCTAAAAAATTGTTTCCATTACCCAAGTTCTTCGAAAATAAGAAAAATTCTAATTTTTTACGTTCATAATTCTCACTATACATGAAAAAGATGAGTGGTATGAATTTAAAAGGTTCTCTTCAGAAACTGGAGTAATTGTTCAGTTAAATTTCAAAACATTAAACTTCTAGGTGTTTTCCTCATTACACAATAGCAATTAAAATTAGGGCGATAGTCATTGTCCCGGTCTCCCCTATATTGTAATAACAATCGACTTTCTGATTGTGAAGAAAATGACGGATGAGCATGCCCATGTGAAACTATTAGAGCCTTACTTACTGGAACCTTTCGATTGCGAGATCGAGCATCTAACCATTATGCCACGTCAACCCCAACGAAAACATTCATTTAGATTCTATAGCTACACCTACTTCCTACACTGTGGTCTCACTAAGTGTCAGCGCCAAGTATTTTCCTCGGTCAACTTTTTTATTCAGAAGTGTAATAATGAAACCTAAATTTCTGAACCATTTGTAATTAATTATTTATTTTTATGCACGTACTTTTTTCAATTAGTTTCAACACAGAACAATTTCAAGTTCATTTTCCTTTTCATTTGTTAAAAGTAGCACAGTTCGAAAATGCTAAAACAGAATATACAGGGTGTCCCATTAACATAGACCCAGCCATACTTTGAAAATAATTTCGGTTCTTTCGATATTATCAATATTTTCGAAGAAATAGGCTATAGCTGGGTCAGTGCTAATAGGAATATTGGACACCATTTATAAGTATCATATTTGCAGCTAACTGTTTCATCAAGATGAAACAAACATTAAAATTCTTTTTTAACAACATTTGTCGGTGTTTTATTTTTTTTCAAATATAACTTATCATTTCAGTTACCTCTGAATGCCGACTGTTTTCATCAAATTCTACGTACATTATTACGACAGCATTTTGTTTTGAATTACGCCAGCATAATAATATATGTGACCGATCCTTACACAGTCTATTAATAGCCGCATTTTTTCCACCAAAATAAAAAAACCAAAAATTGTCCACAAAATTAGTATTTTTATTTCGTCCAGACATGAAGAGTGAAGGTTGTCACCTGGTTTTAGAAGGCAGGAAAAACGTCGCAAACGTTCGTCATATCAATGCATTTGTTAATTTAATTACATGGTCAACGATAAAAACTTTACATGTTTAAGTTTTGTGTTTTTTTTTTTCATCCTTCTATTTGCTTATTTCCAACCAAATAATGGGCGATTCGGCTATGTCTTCCGGACGATTCTACCGTAGGTATTGCGACACAATTCTGGCGTGCTATTAAATACTATAATTATTTAAACCCCCTGCCGAATAACTTATAATTTAATCTTTAAATTTAACAAGATTGGTACCTATAATCAGAATTGTTAAGTACGAACTCATCGTATGCCAAACGGGCGGAAATTTTTTCTGTATGACAAAAGGCAAACGATATGCACCCATATGGTCGGACAGGATGTGCAGTTCGAAAACGTGAATTGTATTTCGAAAGCCAAAAATTATAATGATACGTAAAAATAATAAACAATAAAATATCTAATTTAGGTTGCGACTTACGAATAAAACTTTATTATTACGCTGATGGTGGCGAACAATTATAGGAAATATTCCCAAATTAGATCACATCGGAGAAGAAATGCCGTATTTTTGTGGTAATGAAATTATATTTTTTTAGTTATATCCTATTAGCCGAATCAAATCACGGATGACTTATTTTTATCGAAATAAAAATTTCATAAATTTGTCCACGTAAGTCCGCTTTTTTTCGTAACCTCGTTCAAATATAATCACCTGCAACATTAGTTATGAAGAAAATTGAGCCACTATTTAAATATAGGTACCTACAATTATAATTATTTAATTTTTCTAGAAAATCCACTGAATTTTCGTCTAATTTAGCCTCTGGTTCGAGAGAGAAAATAAGTCAAAGGCCTAGGCCTATATCAATAATTAACACTTCGTATTCACTAATCCAAGTGTCAGTTTAAAACTTGCTGTTCTCAACCATATTTCTCTGTAAAACTAAGTTTTTTTCAAAACTTTAATATAGTTTGTCATATTAGGGAAGCAATGTTTCTCATTATTCTCAGTGAAACTATTTTTTTTTGCAGCTTCATCGCAATTTTAAAACAGACCTTTAGGCGAGTGAATACTATGAATAGTACCGACCTTAGCCTATAAGATGATTTTATAATTGAAAATAACTTTAATGAAGAATGTGTTTGAAATTTACAACCAACAGATTTTTATAACCTATAGTCTATATCAGTTCAAAACTTATCATACATCAATATATCATTGTTTATCGATATAATATACACACATATATGAGTGGTCGAATACCGATAATAAGAATTAATATGTACCTAATTAGAATTTATGGCTCAAAACAGACATGAAATTACAGTCCCTGCTCATATAATGATACTTTCCGTGTGACAAGGCATTGGAGAACACATCTGCCCCTTAAATATTTGTGTGGGGACTCTCCCGTATGAGGTATAGGGGCTCGGACCCCTCGACGACAGTTGCCGCCCCAAAGGGACGGCAAACAATCGTCCTTGTGACGTTAAATACACAAAATACGTTCGATCGTAATTACCTGTATGTACTTGCAGGTAATGTACGAGTACCGAATCGTGACACAATAAGATGATGTCACAATTCGTACATGAACTGGCCAGCCATCTCTTATCTCGATAGGGGATGATGCGACCTGGCCGCCATCACCGATGTACGTATTATCTTACATACGTGTGTTTGTGTGCGTGCAAATAAGCCGTATATAAACCACCCAAACCGGCTCTAAAATCGCCAGTGTTCGCCTTGGTTTTGGCTTACCCGTACTTATGTACGAAGTGGCTGAACACGCTTAAATTCTGTTGAATTTCCTTCCGGTGAGAATATCTCTCACAACAAGGTATTCCACAGTGGTGACCTTGACGTGATTTTGGCTACATCGTGAGGTGTCTTGAGGCGCGTTGCACTATTACAAAAATTTGGCGCGGTGCGCTGGCAAGAAACTCGCTTGCTAAGCAAATAAAAAATTTTTTTTTAGCAGACCAAGACACCTTTTAGATTGTTGAAGTAGAGTCTGCTGAAGTGGGAATTTATACCCCTCTCCTTAAAATATACAAACAAGGAGAAACAAGACAGTAGACCTGGAGGAAGAAGGTTGGACTCATCCCCCAACCCCCCCGACTTCAACTCGACACTCTACAAATTTAACAAACCTGGAAGAAGGCCCTCAAAACCCAGAATTAACACAATTGGGAACTGCAATAAACAAAGAACAACTAGCAGTTAAAATGTTGAGAAGTGGTCAAACTTTAAGCCAAAGTTCTGACCCAAAAACACCTGTCCTACAAACACAGGAGCCAGTGTTTTTGACCAGTAAGGAAGGAAGTAGTTCTGTGGAATACGCTTGTCATCAGAAAGACATAGCAATGGTCCCACCACCAACCGAAAACCCACAACCATCGCAGGGATGAAGTAGTCAGCCACAGCTGACACCCGAAGTCTTGGTGCAGATTATGCAACTTTTGCAATTGCAGCCAGGGCAGTATCCCAACTTCTACAGACGGAGGATTGAGATCCCAGAATTTCTACAAAATGAAGTAGACTTATGGTTGACTCTATTAGAAGGCAGGTTCAAGACTGAGAACATAACTCTGAACCAGCGGTATCTACACATCTGTGGAGGCATGCCCCCACAGATAATCCGCCACATTCCAGACATCATGGAATGCCCTTCGACAGAAGATGATAAATATGCCTGGTTTGTCAAGAAGATCAAAAATGTATTCGGAAAAACAAAGAACAAAATTATTGATGATGTGATGGGTGGTATGAAGATGGGGGATGACAAACCCTCAATCTTCATGGCAAAATTGAGGCAGAAGGCAGATAATATAGTAGCCCCTTCTGTCATAGGCAACGAATTTTGCAAACAACTTCCCCAAAGTGTTGTGCAATGCCTAGCCGCCGTAGGTTCAACCGTGATAAACACATCCGCAGACTTGGACTTCCTTGCGAAATCCGCAGATAATGCGCTCGAATACACCAGGTCATAGCCCGTGGTCAGTGCAGTGTCTGCAGAGACTGGAGAACTCGCTCAACTTTGAGCCCAAATAGCTCAGTTGACTGATGATGTAAAACGGAACAAAAGCCAAAGCTCCACGAAATCCAATAGTAGCTGGCGACAAAGATCTAAAAGTAGAAGCAACAACAACAACATTGGCAATAGCAAAGGACGACAGTCCCGGTCCAGAGACCGCAGATCTAGTTCCAGTAACAGGGGTCAGAGTTCAACTCCCCCGAGAACATCATCTCCCAAAAACCAGTCTTGAAAATGGGATGATAAAAGTTGCTTTTTCCATAACAAGTTTGGCACAGAGGCCACCAAATGTAACAACAGATGCAGATGGTGGGGCAAATCCTATACCAAGGAGGCGTCAAACTAGAACGAGGGGCCATCTATGCGGCCGAAGACCCCTTGGAAAAACACTCATGCCACCTGTTCATAAAGGACAGGACAAATAGGAGATGGTACTTAGTAGACTCAGGTGCAGACTTGAGTATATTGCCAGTAAATAAAAACCAAAAAGTACTTCCTCCAAAATACTATCTCCGTACTGTGAATGGTCAAAACCTTCCAGCTTATGTACTTGAGACCAGCAAAGTTGACATCGGACTTAAGGAAACTATGACGTGGTCCTTCACAGTTGCTGATGTTCCAAACCCGATCCCGGGTGCAGATTTTCTTGCACATTATGGCATGATCATTGACCTCAAAAATGGCAAACTGATCAATAGTGAAACTAAAAATTGTGTGGATGGCAAAACACATGCTTACAGACTAGACACAAATATATCCAGCTGTACAAAAGTTGACGGACAACTCTTACAGATCCTGTCTGACTATCCTGGAGTCACTCAACCATCAATTCTCAGGCATCCTACATACAAACACGATACAGTGCATTACATAGAAACCAAAGGACAGCCTTTCCATGCTAGAGCACGAAGGTTACTGCCTGACAAACTCAAAGCGGCACTGAGAAAATCAAAGATACACTGGCAAATGCAACTCTATTGGCTCATCCAGATGAAAGTCGGCCGTTATGCGTGAGTACCGATGCATCTGATTTTGCTATTGGTGCAACCCTGTACCAATTGGATGAAGACAACAAGAAGTTACCACTAGCTTTCTTCTCGAGGAAGCTCTCAAAAACAAAAGAATTATAGCACATACGATAGGGAATTGCTCGGAATTTTTGCTACGTTGAAGCATTTCAGGCACCAATTAGAGGGTAGATGTTTTTCTGTGTATACTGACCATAAACCCCTAACATATGCCTTCACACAAAAAGCAGAACCGGCATCGCCGAGAAGAGTGCGACAATTAGACTACATTGGTCAATTGACTACCGACATTCAGTATATAAGTGGAGAACTTAACACTCCAGCTGATGCCTTGTGTAGAATCGAAGCTATCTCGGCTCCTGTCCAATTACCTTATGCTGAAATAGCTAAAGCACAGCTTAAGGATGCAGAATTGCAAGAGTTGTTATCGAACGATGATACTACTCTCAAATTGAGACAGCGAAAAATTCCCGGTACTGATGTTTTATTAACATGTGACATCAGTACAGGTAAGAATAGGCCATTTCTACCAGTAAAATATCGCAGGTTGGCTTTCAACAGTGTACATAATTTGTCACATGCTGGGCCAAAATGTAGTGCTAATATGATTTTGGTAAGGTTTGTATGGCCACAAATGAAGTCTGACTGCAACAAATGGGCTCGCAGTTGCCTGAACTGTCAAGAATCCAAAGTAGGAAGACACACTTGCTCGCCCCTCAAATCCTTCAAACAAATGGAGCGGTTTAAAACTGTACATATGGACTTGGTAGGCCCATTGCCACCATCTCAAGGACACAGATACCTGTTGACGATAATAGACAGGGCAACACGATGACCAGAAGCAATCCCTCTACATGAGATGTCAGCTCCTACAGTAGCTGCAAGGTTATATGATACCTGGATTGCGAGGTATGGCATACTGGAAGTCATTATTACAGACCAAGGTTGCCAATTCGAGAGCTCCCTCTTTAAAGAGCTGTCCAATAAGCTTGGTGTTCAAAACAGTCATACCACAGCTTACCATCCTCAAGCCAATGGCAAAATTGAAAGATGGCATAGAGCCCTCAAAGCCTCTATTATGTCTCAAGACACAAAGAGATGGGTAGAAGTACTCCCTACCATCCTCTTAATCCTTCGATCTACCCTACAAACGGATACAGGTCACTCTGCAGCGCAACTAGCGTTTGGTGAAGAGCTACGCCTCCCAGGGGACTTCTTCACAGAATTGAAGGAAGTTAGCCCCGAAATCATGGTACAAAATATAACAAATGATGCCAACAATTTCCTAAAACAGGCAACTTGCCATGGCCAGCCCAAGATTTACGTCTCAAAACACTTGGCCAATACTTCACACGTATTTGTTAGAGATGAAAAAATGAGATCTGCGCTGGAGAAACCACACGCTGGTCATTACAAAGTAGTATCATGAGATGAGAAAAACTTTGTGATACTCATTGCAGGCAAACCTCGAACAATTTCAATCGACAGATTGAAGCCTGCATACATGGTAAGTGACGATAAAAGAATAAAAAGGTTGCAAAGGGAGAACCTAGAAAATATCCAGACAGATTCCCAAACAAATACGGAAGAATCTGTCGAAAAATGTGAAACAACAAATTCACAAATTGAGAAAACACCAAAAATAAAAAAGTCTGTGAAGTTTTCGGACGATGTTATTACCAAAACATTCAATCCCAAGGCCCCCATTTGCCCACGAAAAAGAGGCGGGCCCCTAGGCAGTAAAAAATGAAAAAATTCCCACCCTTCTCGTGTGTCTGAGAGGTTAATGCGAAGAAAATAAAATTTACTCCCAAAAAAGTAATATCCGCTACGTAAGTTGAAACCCGCTAAAAAATATGCGACGAAAATCAGAACTCTGCGAGACAAAAGAAACTCCGGAGATAAGCAAACGAGGAATGCCAACAAAAAGAAAACTACAGGAATAAACAAATCTACGTGCGATACGGAAATAAACACCGCAACGTGCGTTTACTGTTAAATACAAAGATAATCTCAACGTTGTGACGTCACAAACGGAGATTCCTTTGTAATAAAATTCGAATAAAATATTCTATGAGTTTATTTCAGGCATAACTCCGCTTAAACCGATCAGAACTTAACTGGAAAACTTGCATACGGCCGAGAATTTTAAGTGCTATCCCCTCTACATGCTGATAAGAAGATGTGAAAATAATGAAACGGAACTGTAATGGTAAATCAAAAAACGAAGTAAATTCACCCATTTCAGAACTGTCTTAGCTCTCAGGCGTGTTTTCTGAACGATATTTTTGGCTCCCTGTTTTCCTTACAACTATTCCAATGTCGCTACCAACCCGAATCTTCCACAACACGACCAAGAACATAGAAGTTCCAAAAGTTGCCAAGAACACTGGGCAAATTCCGGAACAGAAGTCGGAACTTGATCGGATTGAGGAGGAACTCCTGATGGACACGGCACCAGCCGTGGAGAGTGTTCTCGCAGAGATGACAACTCCGCTTCTACCGGTCATCTCTCCTCCCTGGACTCCACTGGAACCGACTCCGACGACAGAACCCCCGATGCCGGAGCCGAAGTCAACGGAGACCAATGAACCGATGAGATTCCTATTTACGGCGGAGAGGGCAGCCAACAAAAAGGCGAAGATGGCCACCTTGGCAGCGGGGAATTCAAACTCCCCAATGCTTAGGCAGCCACACTTCAAATGTCCGCTGCCCCCTCACTCCCGCCATCATCCCTACGCCTTCACCAAAAACCGACCACCAAGGTGTAGGGGAGAGGACAGCCGGGCAAACTACTTGGCCCGAGCACAGGCTCGTAAGGAATCTTACGAGTGTGTCGGGGCTGCAGTAGGTAGTGCCCTGGCGAAGTGGGAGGCCGATTAAAAACGGCATTAATCCCGCATGTCCCCCCAGGCCTTGGGCATTTCAATCATTTTTGCGGTGCAAAAACTGGGGGGAGTAGCTGTGGGGACTCTCCCATATGAGGTATAGGAGCTCGGACCCCTTGACAACAGTCGCTGCCCCAAAGGGCAGGCAAACAATCGTCGTTGTGACGTTAAATACACAAATTACGTTCGATCGTAATTACCTGTACGTACTTGCAGGTAATGTACAAGTACCAAATCGTGACACAATAAGATGATGTCACAATTTGTACACGAACTGGCCAGCCATCTCTTATCTCAATAGGGGATGATGCAACCTGGCCACCCTCACCGATGTACGTATTATCTTACATACGTGTGTTTGTGTGCGTGCAAATAAGCCATATATAAACCACCCAAACCGGCTCTAAAATCGCCAGTGTTCGCCTTGGTTTTGACTTACCTGTACTTATGTACAAAGTGGCTGAACACGCTTAAATTCTGTTGAATTTCCTTCTGGTGAGAATATCTCTCACAACAAGGTATTCCACAATGTGGAAAGATACTTCCTGCATTTCATAACGAAGAGAAACTGGTGGTCTAATGGAGCTTCATGATAAAGTCTGCGAATAAATAAATAGGGAAGCTTACACTTATTCAAAAATATTCAATTGTAGTCGCAATTATTTACAATAATCATGATCCTTGCATTGCTAATGTCTCATCAAAAACCATTTTTATCTTCTTTTTTTTCAAAATCATAAAGCATCAAAAAAACTTGAAATTGGCATAAGTGATGTGGCTTCCAACCGGTGTTGAGAGGCATATTCATACACTCACTGGCCGGTTGTGTAGCCAATTCCTACATACGTAGGACAAACACTCATTGTGGTTCACTGTTTGTAGCTTACCACTACAATCTAATTTTAATACTGTCTGTGCACCACACATGTAATGAGGTTGTTGTAGTTGTACATCTGCGCGTTCTACAAGTAATAATGATTTTTCTTTCATGAATTATTAGCACGAGTGGAAATTAACGATCACCAACAAGAATGTTTGCTACATAGTCATTCACTTGCGTGGAGAAGACCAAACATGGTAATTAGAAAAAATTCAAGTAAATATCAAAAAATGTCATCATATTTATGGAAAATTGTTGTGTTTTTTTTTTTGCTATATTTAAAACCACAAGTCCGATGGTTGAGCTATTGTGATCATAGGAATGTTTTAATTTACATTATTCAAATTGTTACCAAAATTCAAAAATATAATATTGCTCGAAATTTTAGGTAAGTTTCTTTTGAATTTAACGATACATTCAAGCAAAAGTTGCGTCGTAATCACACCTTTTTTGTTCTTTTTTTCTAATCCAGTATTACAGTATTATGGACTAGGGCTCGTGCAAAAACCTGTAAATGCAACCAGTTGTCGATCCAGAATTTTCTAAAATGGTAGAACCCAATCCTAATTTCATTCTTATTAATGTGGTACACATTTTTATTTTCACTACAGGATGAAAACTAAAATGTGAAAATGGTTATCACGAATCTTAATGCAAATCTCAGTGTGAAGGAGAGAAATAAGAGAAAAAAAAGTATCAGTATCAGTAGGTGTATAGTTGTACGTATACAACTACATCACCTGTAGTAGCCTATAATTTTTTTTTCTCAATCCTTATCTTAGCCTCCCAAATGCAGAGAGATGTTTTTTTTTTTATTTGGAAGATAATGGTAGAGAATATTTTTTTTACAGCCATCTGTGATCAGACAAAGAGAATTTCAAAAAAAGTATACAATACACTTCACGATACAAGAGTTACTTCCCTCTTTTTTGGAACTTTTTTGTTTCATGTATTATACAATTTGGCTAATCCACTTTCAAAGATACGGGTGAATAAAAAAAAATAAAAATATATTAATGAAATTACAAAATTACAAAAAAAAATTTTTAATTTTCATGAAGATTTGAGCATGGGTCGCCTGATTGGTAGTCCATGCCTCATGCCTAGGAGCTACAGAGACGCTTACAAAATGGCCTCTTCAAATATCACCACAAAGAACACTACTGTAAATATCTCTGCCGCGCATCAACCGCAGTAAGTGTGTATTTTCCAAAAGTGTCAAATTTTGTAATAGCTGCCATTCTAAAATCAGCTGACTGATTTCGTTCAAATTCAAAACCAAATCAGTCCCTAATAGTTTCCAACTACCCTAAAAATTTCGAACCAAAATCTTTTAATTTACGGGAATTATCGTGATGACAACGTGGTGGGTTTGCAAAACTTTGAGAACCCCTTCCTCTGAAACTACAAAATGAAATTCAAAAATTTTAACACGAATGTGTTGCCCATGAAAGCGTCTAACACTATCTTAAGTTTAATTGCCATAAGTGTAAAAGGAAAGGCTCCACAGACTTCCAAAAAATGCCAAAATCAGTAAAAAAAGCGTCAAATTTGTAATGGCTGCCATTTGAAAACCAGTCGATCGATTTCGCTCAAATTTAATACCAAACCAGTCCAAAATAGTCTAAAACTACCATGATAATTTCAAGCCAAAATCTACAACTTTACGGGAGTTATCGTGATGACAACATGCTTGGTTTGCAACACTGAAAACCCCTTCCTCAAAAACTAACAATGAATTTCAAAAATTTTAACACGAATGTGTAGCCCAGGAATGCTTCTAACACTACTCCAAGTTTCATTGTCATAGGTCCAACAGCGGAAGGTTCACAGACTTCCAAAAAGTTCCAAAATGAACAAAAAGTGGAAATATATATATATATATATATACATATAGGTACATATAAATATATATATATATGTATATATTGTGTACAGAAGAATTTGATTGACCTATATATTCGTGATCTACGACTCAGGATCGGCGTTTTTCCACAGGTCCCACCCCCAGATCCCATCATTGCACTGAATGCAATAGTTGTATTTTCCTTTGGAAGATACACTAAAACACCTATGATAACAGAAACAAAAATATACTCTTTGTCTGAAGGTAGACCTTTCTATACTTTTCTCATATCAGGTGAAGATGCGACAGTTAGTAAAATATTAATGTTTCAGTCGACCCAGGTAGACGTTGAAACGCCCTTTTTTCTTACCTCTACACTCGTTAATACTGCCTATATCGCCACCCTACAACGAAAATCTGTGTAATAATATCGTAGACTCATTGACCATTGAATTTTATTTAAACAAGGGAGTACGGCCCCTGTGGACCACTTAGGACACACGACTGAGAGTAACCCGACAGCATATTTTAATCAGGGAATTCTGTTTTCCGAACACCACTCAGTCGAACAATAAATGAAGAATTAAATAATCAATTTTTCTATTAGGCTACGCCTGACTTAGCCACTAGACGAAATAATAGAAAATTATGCTGCAGTTTGTTTTTAATTTTCCCCACCTCCACCCACAACTACCTAACTGCACCCAACGATCTTCCCCTTTCATAATTGTCAGAATCGCTAAAGCAAATAATTCCAAGTAACCCCCACGCTGCCGTGCACCTTAGTCCTTCTATATTTCCTTGCTTTTACTATCTACCCATCGCCCAATTGTGATTCTTTTTTAATTTTTTGTTTTTCATGTGGTACATATATCATCCCCTCCTCCTCCTCCTCGACGTCGCCACGCATTGTCGGTATGTAAAATTATAAATTCCGCGTCGAATAAAACGTAATTCAACGAGTTATACTATAATTTGGCCCCTTAAAACGATTCGTGATGAAATGGGTACAACGGGTGTGGAAGCACATCGTGAATTATTGGCCATTTATTAGGAAAAGGCTGCGGAGTGTATACACGGTTATATAATAGCCTCAGCCCCCTTCTCAAAAAGCGCTATATACTAACGCTAATGGAGTAATAATTTCCACAGTGCCATCCCAGTTATTATCCTTTTTTTTCTTTCTTTTTTTTGGGCGATGCGACTCTCTCGTTTCTGTTTCTCGCCGGGTGCCCCAACCTGAGTCTTTCTCTCTCTTTTTCACTTTCTCTGTCGCAGTCTCTCGCAGCATCTCTTTTACAATTTTTATGCGCGAAATCGTGTCGGGAAAAGTCCGTGCGTGTCTGTGTGAATGTTTGTACGCGCGAATATAAGTGCATAACAGTGGGAAGGGTGTCGGTATGGCTATACGTGTATAATATTATAGTATATATGAAAGCCCGGGCAACTTCAGCATTCGGATTACCTACGATTCGATTTTATTCGTCGGTATCGTAATTTGAAAATGTAATTTACGACCGATGGATTTTGTCTGTTAAATAAAAGTGCAAAAAGAAATAGTTTTGCGGATGGAAAAAATTTGCTGACAAAGATTACTTTTCAATCGATATGATTATAGCTTCCCGGTATTGTGTTCGTTGCACGTAAAGACGCTGGAGATTAGTTTAATCCGCCGACTAGATGGTTTTTTGGGCAGCAATAGGTACTGGGGCCCGTTCAATAATGTAAATAATACGAACGTTTATTTTATATTTTATTTCGTCTATTTACCGTACAATCTCTACACAACAGCCAGGAAGGAACACGGTTGCAAAAGAGAAGGTTCATATTTGAATAAAATTTAAACTTCAAAAAATAAATATACAAATAAAAATACCTACTCTGAAGAAGACTGTGATAGTAGGTAGGTATATTACACACCAAGATTTGAAAGTGAGGAATTACATGCGAGGGCAAGTTTGTAAAACGAGCGTAGGGAGTGAGCAATTGCTGAGTCATGTAAACTCACTTTTAAACCTCGTTGATGAAGATATTTCTTATAATTAATGATAAGAAAGCGACGAAATAATTTATAAGCAATTTTGATGAGAAAAAAATAATCAAAATAAACAGATATAGTCATACTGACTACCCTCCTTCAACTAGCTTGTGTAGCTTAGTGGTTAAGAAGTCTGCCTTCTAATCGAAAGGTGGCAGGTGTGAATTCTGACGTGGGTGGTGAAGTTTTCTGAAAAATTATAATTGTAAATTGGGAGAAATCACTTTACTTCGAGTTTCTAGCATAAATTCACGAATGACAAAGGCTGCTTTTTGCCTGAAAAATACGATTATAAACACTGCCTTTCTGATCATGAATTATAAAAAAAACATTACCTAATGTCTCGTAAAATTGGTCTTGGAGGAAAACCAAAGACAAAAGTGAAAGCCGAAAAACATTGAAAAACTGTGAAATATTTGCTATATGTTGCTACTCAAATAATTTGACAATGTTCATTATTAGTGGAGGAATTATATACGATTTTGATAGTGAAAAAATTCCTATCAAAGATTTGATTATTGGAAGTTGTTGGTTACATCCTCCTCATGTCGGAAAAAAACTCACAGCCTCCAACCGTAAGGAAACCCCCAATTTTTGGAGGAAAAGATCTTAAATTGTGGTTTTTTGTAGTTTTCTCAAAAAATATGCATTATTTAAAAAAATAGTGACACAAAATGTTCTACTTTAAATTTTCATTGAAAAAATTTCTTATAAGATTTTTTTTTAGGTCTAAATATACAAAAGTTATAATAGTTTCAATTTAATAATATCCTATAAAATGTACAAGCATAATTAGGTGCAGGCTATGTGCAATAAAAAAGAAAACAATAAATGTGAAATAGATCGAATATAACTCCTAAAAGTCCTTATCACTGTATTCCTCATAAGTCTGATATTGGATGTTGCAGCTCAGACCATTGTAACTTTTACCAAGGCAGAAGACTGATCTCAACTGCTAATATTCACATAAAATTTATGAGTGTTGAATAGGTAAGCTAATAGGATGACAGTATTTTAGGAAGGTACATGATTGATTGATTAATGCTTGTTAAAACAACTTATTGTAAGAAGAATGAGAAAGCAGGTGTATTGTGTGTGCGAGTATAGTATTAGCATGATGAAATAATGAGTGGAAATTTAATCAGAATGAAGAATGTGCAAGGCTGGCTTATTTTCATCTCTATGATGTTAAATAGTTACATGCATGTACGTTTGTATGTTCTTACTTATATGTACATACAGGTAAGATAAATTATTCGGACCATGACAAATTACCTGATAAAGATCTCGGTGATATCCCAGCCCAGTACCAAATGCGCTGTGTCGTTTTTTATCACTTTACAGAATAGGAAACGATGTAATGTTATGACATAATACCATATGTATATGTACATATGTGTATCTATGTGCATGTGCCAAATCCCCTATATAAACTCACGGAACTGGCTACAAAATCATCAGTGTTTACATAGTATTTGGCTCTCCTGTATATTTGTGTATGATGTGACTGAACACGCAAAGCTGTTGATTACCTTCTACATGCAAATGTACTTCTCACAACAAGGTATTCCACAAATAGTAACAAAATCCTAGCTGGTATGATCCACTGGAAGAACAAGGTTTCAAAATGAGTTATGAGAAAGTCTCAAAATCCTAGACCAATAAGCTGTGCTAAACAAAAACTGGTTTTCGAAATTCTATATGATTTAAAAATTCTATGGCAGAAAGATTTGCTAGAAAATCACATTTTCGAACGTTACAAAAATTTCAAAAATTCTAGCCCAGTAATTGTTCTACTATAAAAGAAAAAGTTCTCAAGTCATGAAAATTTAAATTTTTTAAGGCAGCAAGCTCTGCTAAAACCGAGTGGTTTTTTTTAAACAGCTAAAGTTACTAAAAAAAGTTTTTTATCGAAATTATGATGGGGCAATTTTGATTTGAAAACAGATCATATTTTTCATTTGTTATCAAATATTTTATCTGGATCTCAAAATAATGAATCTTTTTTCTAACGTGGTTGGCTGTTCTAGAATTTTGAAATTTTCGTGACTTGATAACTAGTTCTTCTAGCAAAACTTTCATGCAATTATATACAAAATTGACCTATTGTAGACACTGAATTTCGTATGACCTAAAATGAAAAGCTATTCATGTTTCAGCTCAAGTGAACGTAATAGTAACGTGTTTGGTATTTTTTGTTGTTGTTGTTTTTTGGAAACCCGATACAAATATTACATAGAAGATCAAGACGAAGACTTAGACATAGGCATGCTTGTATAAGACCAAGACCAAAGCCCGAATTGCAAATTGCAATACTGAGAGTAAGGCCAAGACTTAGAGTATCGATGCAAGATCAACACATAGGTGCATCAAAACTATCATAATTTTGGTCTTGCTTTCACTTGTCACAGATTTAGGTGGCCGTAAAATAATTTCAATTCTCACCATAGATTGTGGTGAGATAGAAAAAGTCTATGTTTAAGAATTTGAAAAAAAAAATGGTGAATTGAAAACCGGTATAACTAGTCAACTCAGGAATTGACTTCCCAAGAAATAATGGCACCAGTTACACCAGGTTACATTCCTAAACCATCCCAGTTTCACAATCCTAGTGCTAATAAAGACATTTATTAATACTCTGTTGCACTTTGAGAAAAAATATTCCTGATTTGCGAAAATCACGTTTGTGACCCACATGAGATGACATTTTTGAGAATTTTTGTTGCTCGTGAACGTTGGCTAAACACATCAAAACCCTCTACTTGATTGTAGCTATATGACAAATGTGCCATGTTACTTAGTATGCCTTTTCACATAAAAACAAACTAAGCATTAACTATTATGAATAATATTTTGAAGATCGAAGAATAACTATTGCCTCCAATAATAATAATATTATCACCATAAAAATAGTAATTTTTTCTGAAATTATGACAGTAATATCAATAAAAATTTTAATAATTTAATGACTACATTTTTTTTTGTTTTCAATGAGTCGTGAAACTGCATCAAAAACATTTCGAAATTTGGCTAGGCCACATTATCTCTTTTTACTGTACTCACAATTTTATAACAAACAAAAAATGCACGAAAAAAGTAATAATAATAGAATAGTATACGACGAGTACCTATGAACCTACATAAAATACGTAGCAGGATCCACAGATGATAGGTGAGTAAGATGAAGCCCAGGCAGGAGAGAAAAAACAAAAAAAAATTGGTTCGATTATGCAAAATAAAATTTCCAACGAATGAACTTGCGGTCTCACAGAATAATAATATACGGTATGAAAAAATGCCTGATGAAATTGTGTCATAAAATCGTCTTTAGTTGCTGCTGCTGCTGCTGCTGCTACTACCGATGTCGCTGTCGCTGTCGCTGTTTATGCACTTCGTTTGATATTTGAAACTGAAGCCTGTGATACAGTTCGTTGCTTTATAAAATTGCGTATCACAAACAAAGATATTGTGGAAGTTGAAATACGAATAATACACGTAGAATAATGTGTATATACGCGGTATATATACGTATATAATATACTTTTCGACTCGAAAGACGACTATTTCTACATCGTTACCCCCGGTTATTATACACACGAGTGATTCTTCTCGTCGTCGCATTTCAACGTCGAATGCTGCTGCAATCGCAAAATGTCACAGAGAATACACCCGGAATTCTGCATACAACCCGTTTAAATATATGGAGCTGGCGTTTCAAATTCTAGAAGAAGAAGAAAAGAATGTAATAAAATAATGAAGGTTATCAAAAGCTGTACAGTCTACAAGTTAAAAAAGTTTCCAATTTTTCAAGTACCTTGAGGTGCGCTTTCGCTTGCTGAGTGAGCTTTAAACTAAATACGAAAGTAAATACCATGAAACAAATTCTATAATATATTCATGAAATTTTTTTCTCAAAAAAAATGGTTTTCATTATTGGTTTAACTAACTCAAATTCGATGGAAGCTAAATCGACTGAAGATTGCAACCTTTATTGACCCTATTGGTAATGAACACAGTTCCACGTTGCAAATGCATATTTACAAAACTACGGTCTTGTCCTCACATAAATCGTGAACTTTAAAATAATATATGCCTAAAATTATTGGGATAATTTCGACATTTTGATTGGGGGAGGTAAACATTGGACTGTACCACGGAATCTAAGGCCTTTCTGTATCGACAATGAGGGGCCCCTTTTATGTAAATATTGAAGAGTAACTGCCTTTTTGCGAACTTGAAATACGCTTCGGCTTGTAGGTAACTTACTTCCTTATTCGAGTAGGTAGCTGGAGAATTTTCATTGCATTTGCAGTAAAACCTGGATCAGTGAGATCGCAAAGACGAACACAAATTGTTCGAGTCAACCAGTTTTATTTTCTAAAACTTTTTCAAAACAATCACTTTGCACGACCAACGACCGTATTTAGGGATGTAAGAATTAATTTGCCCAGGTGTGCAAAAAAGTTACCCATAGAATCTCGCAGCCAATACAATAAGTCCAATCAGATAATTTGTCAGTCTTCACACACTCGTTTCAGCAAAGATGATCTAACTTGAATACTTTGGCAACTTTGGTAACTACTTTTTTGTTCGAATCATACAACAGCAGTGGAGAGTGATTATTTTTTAGACGAGGGTCTCAGGACAGAAATTTCGAACAGCGACTTTCTAGTTATGACGTCATAAGTGTTCCCCAACCTACTCCAGTTCTTAATGTTCTATTTAAAAATTAATATCAACCAACATCATATGAAAAGATTCAAGATGGAGTTTCATTATTATTTTGTTCATTCCATTCATAAGTACATATTTCGATGGATGATGTAATGATCGTGAATAGTCCCTTAATGTTTGCTAAAGGACAAATTATTTTAAAATTTTTTATTGTAAAAATGACAAACATCTATTCTAACAGTAAAAAAAAAAATTCTTATGAATTGACTGATACAACACATCAATAAATCAATTTAAAAAAAAAACGGGAAACATGCTACACAATCGAGTATCTTCGCCGTTGGAATTTTAGGAATTTGTTGACAGACAAATTTAAACCGGAAAAGTGAAAAACAATTAAATACATTGGTGACGTCTTTCCGAAAAACTGGGAAAAAAAAGGAAATTAGATGCTTTAATTGCTATGATATTGTTGTTATGTGATTTTCAGTACCTAATCAGTTAAATCCAAATGGATGGAAAACTCGACAAAATTTTTTTTTTGAAAATGTATTGAGCTGAAAATTTTTTTTCAATTTTCGTTTTTTCATTCATTTATTTTCTGGTAACTATAGTTGAATAGAAACACTGATAGAATACAGATTTAAGTAAATTTTCTTTTCATTTCGGCAGTACCAACTCCAGTTAGCTAACTTAATTAGAGGCTGAGGAATTATTGATTGAAAGAGGGTAGGTTTCTAGATTCCAAAAGCGGCAAATTTTCTATTAATTTTCGTATTTTTTGTTTGTTTATTTTCCTGCAGCTCTTTGTGACTAAAAAAATACATGAAAAGCAAATTTGAGAAAATGTTTTCTTCTTTCCAGAAATGCCAAACCCAGGTCTCCAGCTTAAATAGTGGCTGAGGAATTATTCAGTGAATTAGGAGAGGTTTCTAGATTTTAAAAATTGGCGGATTTTCTGTTAATTAGAATTTTTTTTTTGTTTATTCATTTTCAAACAGCTAAAGATAAGTAAAATGTTACATTAAAATTTTGTAAATTTTATCTTCTTTTCAGCAACATTAACCTCTCCTCTTTGGCTTAAGTAAAGGCTTAGGAATCATTAAGTGAAATAATAGAGGTTTGTTTCAAAGCTAAAATGTTGTGTTCAATTAAAATGGGATCAGACAGACGCCACACGCACACACATACACATTCACGCGCACATACTTATATCTTGCACCCCTCACACTACACAACATATCGGCGGTATATGGATGGTAGAGGGGCTGGGATGGTGGAGGTGTGACACAAACTACCTCACTTCGTTGGATAAAAATTCATTTCACTCTCATGACTTTCATTCTTTTCTTTCGCAGACGTGCCTAAAGAAGTTTCACTTCAAAAATGTTGGAGCAAATTTTTGGTTAACGATTTTGAAAAAACTATGAAAGGGATAGGGCTTGAATTTTCACGAAAAGTATTCTTTACATGGTACCAAATCTGATAGTCGAAGGTTGCTTATTGTGTCAGTAGTCTCCGAGAAAAATGTAAAACCAAAATTAAAAATTTATGGAGAAAAGCAAAATCGGCTTTTGCTGCTTGAAACATATTTTTTGTATTTACAACACAATCAATTAGGAGCGTCCTTTCTGCAATGCGTTGATTTAAATTTCAGTGTTTTCTTGTTGTTTTTTTTTGTTTTTTTTTCTTGAATTGTAGATGAAAATATTGAAAAACTTTATTTAGTTTTATTTGTTACTTATATTCACGTAAGCATTGTCTAGCCTATTCAGGCGACATTTAGTATTCAATTTTTCTTTCATATTTTGGAATAGGCATGAATGATAAGTTCAATTTAGTTGCCAATAATAGTAAAAACCGAGTATGTAAAGCTAACACCGAGGCCTACCAATGCCAGGTCAAATCTTGTGGACATTTTCAGGTAGTCAATGTCTCGATGGCTCCCTTACTGCGGTCTTTTTGTACCAAAATTTTTAAATTACTTTTCACCCTCCCTTACAGAAACCAAAAATTTTAAATTCTCTTCCAAAAACCTGGAAAATTTCTTCACTCATAAAAATTAATTTCAAAAATTTTCTTTTGTAATTCTTAAGCTGAAATTAGAAGAGAAAAATTATTTTTTCTATGTGGGTGTGTGCATAGACAAATACAACGCCACACAATAGCAGAAGGGGGAGCATGTTCTTCTCATATATGTGTAAGTGTGTGAGCCTAGCTCAGTATAAAATTTGACAGTACAGAGAAAATGTAAAGTTGTGAGAGCAAAAAGGTAGTTTGTGGACTATAAATCGATCGGCCCTAAGTGATCGACAAGTGCGTAATACACCTGTTTGTCAACAATCACCCGTCGCCACACTCTGTATGATACCCAGTTAATTTGAGGCCCTTTTATGTTAAATAGGTCAAATCGAATAAAGAAATTAGTCACCCCACAATTTATGCGTAATGTCGATGACAAAATTCTCCCAATGTCTTTCATCTCTCTCAGAATATCATAAAAATTTTAGTCTTGACTCTCTCCAAAAAAAAAAAAAAAAATATTGGAATCTACAAAAATTGAAACAAAAATATGTCCGAGAAGATCTTTTGTGTTATGCCATGTCCTTTTTTTTTCAGTACACAGTAATTTATAAGTTTCTCTCTCCAATAGTGAATTGTGAAATTCAATCCCCTAACTTAAGCAATTGAGAACAATCAAATGTTTTGTTTCTACTAATTTAAGGGACAGGCTAGGTGTTCTATCCCTATATAATCTTCAGAATACAGGCTCTTTTCTCATTTTTTTGCTATTCTTACTAAAGTCACATAGTACCCAAAAATACTATTATAAAGTATTCTAATAAGTAATAGTGGAAAAGTTGTCTGGGCTACGGCTAATTTTTATATTATACACTTTTATTTAATTTACTTTGCCTAGTTCCAGTGTGCCAGTTCACAGGTAGCGCTACTTGGCAATGACATTTATAATTTTGATGCGTGTATTTTTCTTTTTCAAATTCTTTTTGAAATCAATTTTTTATTTATTTATTAGATCGTTTTTGATATCATTCATGAAAAATTTAAAATACGGGTAAATAATTTTGTCAATTGTCATAATTGGGAGAAGTAAGGTAAGTAAAGATTTCCTGTGTGTCGACAAATTGAAGAGAATTCCTTAATTCATAGATGAATTCTCTTCGATTCGTCGTTGAATCCTGATTAATTTAATGGTGACAAATCCGTATTGAAGAACAACACAAGTCTTCTCTCTCATTACCAATTATCAGTCTCAGTATCAGTATGTCACTAGTCTGTCTGTTTCTGTTATTGTTTAATTGTTATTTTACAACTGATTATTGATTATTGATTTCTAAAGGCGATGAATCTCTCATTCGATTTGAATTGTGAATCGTCACAAAAGTCGATAGATTAGATTTTAAACGTGAATTAAATGTAAAATACTATTGAAATTAAAATGTATCTCAAATTACCTATACATTTTTTTATTCCTAGAAAGTCAAAAAAAATAAATAAATAAATATTTTAAGGATATGCTTTTATTTAACTTAGCTCTCTAAAAAGTAGAAAAATAATTTTTCATGACCTACTTAACTTATTTATTCTTGTAACACAAAATAAAAGAGTCTTTCATAAGCTTACTACTTTAAATAGTTATAGAAATTTGTATATTGCGCTTTTTTAGTTCTATCAGTTGACGAATTTATCTAATTTATTCGAAATTTTATTCAATAAAACGTTTTTCAACTTCGGAAGATTCACAAAAAAAAAAAAAAAAAAAAAAAAACAACAGCCAATACGAGAACTATATATATAGGTAGAAAAAAACTCAAACTGAAAATAATGAATATCGTATATTTTTATTTCTTTTGAAGGTGGTAAAGAGTGCTTATCTTCAAACTTTATGTTCAATATCTGCATTTTCAGTGTTGTTTTTCTTTGGAAAAAATACAAGAATACAAGACTAGCTGTTAGTGGAGAGAATAAACTATACAAAAACGTACTTATCTGATTACCTATTTTAAGTTACCATTTTAAGAATGACCATTGGCAATAGCTACAGATTCATTCAGTCTCGTTCTGTCTCATTCGGATTATTTTTATTTTATTTTTACTTTTAAAAGATATTTCCGTTTTCCGAAGTCGTCACCATTATGTTGTACATCAGCAGTCACGAATTTTCGGCGCTTCTATTTGAATTAAAGCAATGAATAATTCCTTAATGGACGCACATTACATATTTCCGTCTAATTTAGGCGTTTAAGCAAAGAAAAAAATGAAAGAAAGTGGTAAAAAAAAAGAAAATCGTTTAAACGAATTAGACATTGCAAGTGAAAAAAAAAACTTCAAATATCCAGCGTCCCACTATGTAGAGGTCGTTACAAATCCATTAGGAAATATTTCCAGTCAAGAAAGATCGAAAAGAAAAAAATATTTTGGAATGTAGTTGGTACTCGGACAGTACTGTGATGTATTGGTACCAACGACGATGTGCTGGATGAAAATATTGTGATGGATTCGAAATTGATTTGAGAAGAAGCTGCGCATTTTTATGGATGCCAAAGAATGAAGTTGAACAGTAGCCGAAACAGAACCATACTATTTTAGATTGTTTATTCATTCGTTTTGTTGTACAGGATATTTATTATTATTTATAAATTTTCAAATAAAATTAAAGAAGCATCGAAACAGTGTTTAAGGTAAAGTATATCTATGGAAAATGTGCACCAGTGATAAATTGTGAAAACGAAACGGATTCTATGAATGTTAATTCGTGATGAAACTACGAAAATATGCCTGCAAACTACAGAATATGTAACCATTCCAACTCCTCGGATTATTTCATTTTCATCGCTTAGCATGAAAACAAAAAACATGGATGTGTGCGTTCGAGCGCGTGTACGTGGGGGGGGAGTCGTCTCATCCCTCACACACTTTTAAAATTTAGATTGGGATCAACTTGAGTCATAATGAATGTATACGCGTACAAAAAATTATTGAGCAAACAAACTGATAATCTCTAATTTCTAAAAGTAGTACTTACCGAGTAATGGACAATTAATTGTAAAAAATCGATTACAGTAAACGAATGTGTAATAATCGATTATTTTGTGATGAATCGATTATTTTAATAAAAATAGTAGATTATTTCTGAAATTCCTAGCGGTTTCGGCCATTTTTCACTGATAAGTGATGACGTCAATATGGCTCTTGACTCCTGAATGATGAAAATTAGTGGCGCATTCAAGTTTTGACCTCACATCTCAGTGATGCCAAGGAAAAAAGTATTCAACTAAGTATGTGGACAAATAATGCAAAAAACCAATAAAAAAGCTCAAAAACAGTGAAATCGAGACATTTCTTTTTCTTCCTTTATATTATCTTGCTTTTTGAGGGTTTAAACTTAATATTTTTTGTTTGGCCCTATAGTTTCCTCTAACATCGCCAACGCAACAGTCGTTTTTTGTTCTATAATTCCCCATTAGAAAAAATCTATTAATAAATTCTTTACCGCAGTCGATTCGGTAATATTCAATTTTTAATGTGGTACACATTTCTACTTTCACTACGCTGAATTCAGAGTAAATTCGGAAAAAATTATTTTGGTTAAATTTTCATTAAAAAAGGGTGCTACAGCCAATCACAATTTCCCCACTAGTCGAAATGAGGGAATATCAATTAAGTTAATATCGATATGTAATGTTTTATCATAAGAGTATGAAGGAATTGGTGTTGATCGATATGTGTTTCATTTATATTGTGTTATCATTTTTTCAAACTTCAATTTTCATTAACGAATTTATGAAATGTGTACCACATTAAATGTTCTAGTTCGCTGACACCCTAGAGCGCGTTTTTTTTTTGAGGTAATTCGACTTACCAATTAATCGATTTCCGCATTTTTCATTAATCGGTTAATCAATGATTCTAAATAATCGATTTTTGCCCATCACTAAAGAGACGAGCGTCTCGGAACAGGAAATATCTAACTGTGATTTTCAAGTTATGACATCATGACAATGTTTTTATTTTATTTCGTGAAAATGTGTTTGTGGCTGAGACGTCATGAATGTATTTACTTGTTTCTCACTTTTCTTATTCAGATATTGTCTGTCAACAAATTTCTAAAATTCCAACGACGAAGGTACTCGATTGTGTAGTATGTTTCCGTTTTTTTGAATGGATTTATTGATGTGTTGTATCAATCAGTTCATAAAAATTTTTTTTTTTGCTTCCAGAATAGATGTTTGTCATTTTTACAATAAAAAATTTTTAAATAATTTGTCATTTAGCAAACATTAAGAGACTATTCACGATCATTTCATCATCCATCGAAATATGTACTTATGAATGGAATGAACAAAATAATAATGAAACTCCATCTTTAATCTTTTCATTTGATGTTGATTGATATTAATTTCGAAATAAAGAACGTTAAGAATTGGAGAAGGTTGGATAACACTCATGACGTCGTAACTAGACAGTCGCCGTTTGAAATTTCCTGTCTTGAAACACTCGTCTGTATAAGAAGTACTAATTTCAAAAATTTCAGCCCTTATCCCTTTTGCAGTTTTCTCAAAACTGTGAACCAAAACTTTAGCCAACACATACATATACATATTATGTATATTATATACAAACGCTGAAGTGTCGCTTTGGGTTCTGCTGTCCTGGTAACACTGTTTAATTCGGCGCATGCGCAGAAATTTTTTAATCATTTTTATATAGTTTAAACTGAAAAAACGGAATTGTACGCTTATTGTATTAATACATTAAAAAAATTAGGTAAAAATGGTAAACGGTATCATTAGTTTTATTTTGTGCATCATCCCTACCCTAAACCTTTTATGAGGTTAATTTTAATACCCCATTTTCAAGCAAACTGGGTTAAAAAAATTTTTTCAGAATAAAAGAAACCCTGTTAGTTTTTTAAAAATCTTTTTTTTTCTTTCAACATAAAGTGATAAGAGAATGAACTGACTTGCACTATCAGTATCAATGTACCGTCCGCAACAGAGTACTCAAACTATCCCGAACTGCATGCTTCTTTATTTACACAATTTAGCTTCTGCACCTAAAAAATATTACAAATTATTTAAGTAGCAAGTTTACAAAAATTTTACCATTTATTTACATTTTTAAAATTTAATTTCTGGTTTTATCCTTCACAATCGAGTCTTCCGCTTGGTGTAGTTTTTGCATAGTTGGTCTTGATCTTGTTTCTGTAGATAGAACATTGGTCTTGTAGAAAGTGCCAAACAAAGATCAGATTTTTTTATCTCCAATGAACTCATTGTAGAAAAACTATATATAGGAACAGAATGTACCTATTACTGACATTATAATAAAAATTAATCAACGCAATTAACCTGCTATGTAAATATTCGAGTAGGTTCGAAGAATTTAAAATCATTAGATATATGTACTTATCCTAAGAATATGTACCTTTTCTATTATTAAAAGGAGATTAAGACTTGATTCCATCGAATTTATTGACAGTCCCTGCGCAGAGAGACGAAGAAACAGAATTTTAATAATTAATTCGTGTAATATTCGGACGTTCGACTCTCTTCTTGTGAATTTTGCAAAAGAATTCACATAAAAATTCATATTTTATATCTACCTCAGGCGAAAAATGAACAAAAAAATATCGATTAGTCAAGTTTAATTAGGTATGAATGCTGCAACATTGACGAATCAGTTCGTTAGTTTGTTTCACGACTGCGATTCCGGAATTCTACAAAAATTTTCGAAAAAACGTTAAGGTACATCGTTTGCAGCAGTATATTGTCTTTCGTATTTCAATTCCTAGCAATCTTACAATGATATGTTTACGCTCGAAGGATTTTTTCGCATGCTTTTTCCTTTCACATCTCTTACCATCCACATTCCCCTCATCCCCACTTCACACGTTATTACAGATTCGTAAAGAAAACGTGCATGACCATTTTAGAAAGCAAACGAATAAAAAATATATATACATATATATATGCGCCTATGGTACCTTGATGAAATATGGCATTTTTCATGTTCTTACTTTTCCTCGAATGAGAGTGAGACACAGTTAGATTACACAAAATCTCAATTTTCAAAATAAAAGACATACCATAAGAACTCTCATTTTTATGAAAGAAAGAAAGAAGTGAAAAAAGAAAAAAAAAATAGTGAAAGGGTTGGAAGGAAAAACGAGGAAATCAGACTAATGTACCTACTCTATAGAAGAGTTTCGTGATTTAAATATTAACCTGATATAATAAGGGTATGAAAAATGTAAAGCTTGAGTGATGGATCTTCCTTAACTTTTTTCTTACCTAGATTTATTATCGTTTGATGCATTCAAGTCACGGCAGTTTTTCGAACGCATAAAATCAGCTACAAACGGAGCGTCCAAAAAGAAATAAGTTTACGTTAAAAACGAATTCTTAAAAGATAAGCTTTTATTTTTATTTATTTTTAACTTTAGCTTCATGCGAAATAAATGTTATTTCGTTGTAGAAGGTTGGCTGCATTATTGGTGTATTTTATTTAAAATCGCAGTAGTGAGTAGAATAAAAGCTTATAAAAAAAGAAATTGCACTGAAAAACTCACACAAGAATATAATAACATTTTTGGATACTTTACATCAGTACCAGTCGAAACAATATTATAATTTTCTGGTAAAAATATAGAAGAAAAATATGAATTTCAGGTAGGACGTTAAATACCTACAATACTATTTGTTGAGCACTTCAATTTAAGCAATTCATTTTCTTGAAATTCATGAAAGTGACTCAAACGCTAAAAGTTCTTTGACTGTACTAACGTTACCAACATTACAACAGATTTTCATTAAAAAAACCTGATGTGGCAATGCCTACACATTGGCTCCGCTCTCATCATCTACCACCGGTACTGTGGCTGAGTGAATACAGTGCTACGTTTAAGTGGCAGGCAATGAGTTGCATGATTAGGTTTCTGTCAGCTGGCAGTTTGATTCCCCATACCAAAAAGATACCTAAAGTGGTGACATCGACGGAATTGAACATGACCTTCTGGCATTATCTCTCAACTATCCATCATTACTGTAGCTTGTCCACATTCTCCCTCAGCAAAGTGATGGCAAAACTATCGATAGTTATCGATAGTTATAGACAAGAGCCTTTTATATTGTAAAAAATTACTGAGATCAAGACTTTATGCTTGATTACTAATTAAAAAATAGAAATTAGATTTTTTGGAATTTTGGAAAAACTATTGATAATTATCGATAGTTATCGACAAGGAACCCAAAACTATCGATAGTTATCGACAAGGAAAAGTTCGATGTTTGCCATCCCTACATTGAACAGAGGTCTGCGTGGTGTGTACAGGTAATGCAGGGATGTGGAGAGGCATTCACTGCCTCCCTTCACACACGCCACTGTTCCATTCACTCCCCCTTTGTTGTATCATACTGTATGCAAATACAGTATTACATTTTAGTGGTAGATGACAAGTTGCATGATTAGGTTCCTGTAGGTTGGAGGTTCGATTCTTTGTATTGGCAGGATACCTCAACTTGTTATTCAGTTTGATCTCGTTGTTAACTTGATTTGTATACATGATATTGAAGGGTGAAAAATTTTCTCCAGAAAGGCATTATTGATGTTGAAAGCTGGTGTTTTTTAGTGCCAAGGATCCAGAAACAAAATGGTAAATTTCAGAATGGTGTAGTAAACCTGATATTTCTGTCCAGTCAACTGATAAAAACCTACTAAGGTAGGTTTTCACCATGCTTCATACATTTCTCAAGCTTTGAGAAATTTCTCCCCTTTCTTATCTCAGTAAGAAGGAGATTAAATTTATCAACCAATTGATTTTCACTACATTTATGATAATTAAGTTTGAGCTTGCTCCAACTTACATGATCATATAGATGAAATCTCTCTGTATTTTACTGCTCACAATATAAGTTCCAGTTTTACATTTCATTTAACATTCGATGTCTTGATTTTTGTGTGACATGTGGTATTGAATTATTTCAATCTTCTTTGCAACTTGGATTCAATTCATCGGCTATTTTTATTACATTATAACTGGTATTTTATAAACTTTATGTACTTTTATGTATAATAAATACAAATAATGCATTCAGTGCAATGGTGGGACCTGAGGATGGGACCTATGAAAAAGTGCCGATCCTGAGTCGAAGATCACAAATATATGTAAGGTACCCAAATTCTTCTGTATATATATATATATAATACTGCCACTGCACTGAATGCAATAGTTGTATTTTCCAAAGAAAAGTACACTAAAAACTATATCATCACAAAAACTTTTATTCTGAAAAATGTTAGGTTTTTTGCTGGAATTCTAATACAGTGCATTAGTTGCTCCCACAGTAGCTATAACCATTTGACTTACAGATTTAGCTCTGTAACACATTTTTTTGAGTGGGAAAACTAAAAACATTGAAAAATTAAAGTAGAATAATTTTTTCAATAAGAACGACAGAGTATGTGATACAAAACACACTCTCATCTTAAGAGGCGAACTTTTCATCCAAATTTAGTCACCTACTTGAGTATCTGCGACGAACTTTACTGATGGTACATCTGCATGAAATGAGGAGGCTAGAACATCTAGAACCCAAAATTGACCAACCCTTTTGACATTATATTAAAATAACATAGATGAATTTTTTTTGGCTCAAGCGGAGTCATGACCCTTGTTCCCCCCTTGGATCAACCACGGGTATGTACCAAATATGAAGTACCTACCATTGTTTCTTTTAAACTATTAACACAATCTGATGAAAAAAAAATTAGGATAGTTAGTAAGACTATTCTATTATGCGAATCCACAAAAACAGTCAGAAGAACAGGCCTGAAATGAGTTTTTCCTCTCTTTTTGATTCTTATCACTGTACTTACTCTTAAACTTTTTGTAATTTTTCGTAAAGTTTAGATAAAATATTACCGTAATTGATATTTTGAAATATGATCAATATCAACTGAGAATTTGAACATATTGCTTCTATTTCCAAATATTTTCAATCCCGTAAGTTAATTCATTCAATTTAAGAAATTTTTTATTTTCATCACATCAGAATTTAGAGGATGAACCTAATACCTGGTACGAATTATTTATGTTCAACACAACAAATAATGGAATCAGAATGTCGTAAGTGGCATTTGTAAGTTTCGTAAGAAAGAATAATTAATTTTTATACCTCTAAATTTGATGTTTTACATAAATTTTCAGATACCTTAAATTAGGAAAAAGGGGCATACCATTTTTGAAACTTGAGTCATGTGACAAAAAAATTTATATAAAATCATAGATTAATTCCGCAGAATTTTCAATGTTACAAACAATAACATCAAGAACCACTGATGTTGATTCCTCCACAAATTTTAATTTAGATTAATTCGTCTAATTTATTTTCAATATTAAAATTATGTACCCTACATTCGGTACATTTGCCCTACTTTTTAGCCGATCCACAAAAACTTTCACGAGTCCACAATGTTTTCATTCACACTGTTGACCTCGCGACACCATCATCGCGACTATCACAGCCATCAGCAACGAGCACAATCGGGGTACTTACTTCAAAAATCTCTCCAACTGGATTGGTCTTCAAATGGCATGCTGCAAGCACCGCGTATTTTTTGATTGACAAATTACAAACGATAAATTGATCGAAAACGGTCTATCAAGTTGGTAGCTTTAATTACGACAGACCGTTACCTGTATAAGACGTAGCTATGTAGCATATTGGTCTCTTACGCATCCAAAGTCCTCACAAAACCACCCGTCGACTTGTACGGCTACTTACCAACATTTTTCATTATTAGATTTCACGCTGAGCTTTTTATTACAATGCATTCGCATCATCCTACATACAACCTTCGTTCATCTCCTACCACTGTCTCTCACTTATCCTCGGTATTTGGACTGGACGTCTGGAAAAGCTAACGAAATGGTAAACGAAAATAGTTTTTTTTTTTTTTTTTTTTACCCAGTTTGCTTGCAGACGAAGTATTAAAATTGATTTCACAAAAGGGTTAGGGGTGAGAATGATGAAAATTGTCCGTTTCATAAGAAAAGAAAATGATTGGTACGATTTTTCGATTATGAAATAATTTTCTTTTGTTAATGTATAATTTTACATTATGTAGGTTCTTATATGTACGTATGTATCTTCCACATTTTGTGTTGATAGTTTTAAGAAAATTATAAAACGGATAGTATACTGAAATGTTCACGAGAGATAGTTTTCATATAGGATATAATTTAAAATACGTTTGGTGCTTATAAGTTCAAAAGTTTTGGAGAAAACTGAAAAAAAAAAAAAAAAAAAAAAAAAAAAAACTCCTGGAAAAGTGGTTTTGAGAAAACGAAAAAATTTGGATCAGGCTGAAATATTAAGGAAAGATTGTTCTTATATAAATGCAAGTCTGATAGAAGTTCGGTACTTATTAATTTGGTAATTTCCGAGAAAAGTAGAAAACAAAACCTGCTGGAAAAATTTTAGGTTCACGGTTTTGAGAAAACTATAGAAAGGATAGAGCTGAAATATTCACGAAAAATCTTCCTTTCATGTGATCAAATCTGATAGAAATTTGGTGCCTATTGGTTCGGTAGTTTCGGAGAAAACTGGAAAATAAAAATTTACTGGAGAAAAAAATATTTTCTGTTCACAGTTTAGAGAAAAATACTTATCAAATAAAGTTGGCTGACACAAAATTGCTGGAAAAGTGGTTTTTCTAAGATTTTGAAAAAAAGAAAAAAAAATCGGGCTGAAATTATCACGAAACATTGTCCTTATGCTATAAACGCAAATCTGATGAAAGTCCGGCGTTCATTGATTCAGTAGTTTCTGAGAAAACAGGAAAAAAATAATGACGAGAAAATTTTTCATTCACGGTTTTGAGAAAACTACGAAAGAGACTTAGCTGAAATTTTTAAGGTAGGTAGTCTTTACAAGGGATAAAGTCTGATAGGATTTTGGTGTCAAATTGTTATTCAGTTGTTTTAGAGACAACTGGAGAATAAAAAATCCTTGGAAAATATTTTTTTCAGGGTTTTGAGGAAAAGGTAAAACGGATTAAACTGGAATTTTTTCGAAAGGTATTACTCACATAGAAGCTAGTCTGAAAAAAAATTGTTGTTTATTAGTTCGGTTCTTTCGGAGAAAACTGAAAAACAAATTCCTGCAAAAGTAGTTTTTTCCGGATTCTGAGAAAATTTCTGTGAGAACCGGGCTGAAATTTCAGTACAAGATAAATTTCACACACTGGAGCAGGTCTGTTGAAAGTTTCGTGACTACTGCTTCAGTATTTTGTGCAAAAAACGTAAGAAACTTCTTAAAAAGGTGTCGATAAAACGTAGATGGTTTTGTTTTTTCAATATTACGAAAAAACTGTCTAAAAAATAGGGGTGAAATTTATATGAGGGATTGATTGATTGACACATAGGAACAAGTTTGGTGGAAATTTTGTGAGCATTACTTCAGTAGTTTTCAAAAAAACTGCCAACACGTTAGCAATAAAACATCAATAGATTAATATTTTTGTCGAATATATCGATATAATTATCAATAGTTTTTCATAATTTGTTGACTTGAAACTTTACCAAAGAAATATCGGTAGATCGATATGTTTGTCAAACATCAGGAAGTATTGATTGCTTTCGGTAATTTTTTCATATTATATATTTGGAATTCGGGTTTGTTTTTTGAATTACGGATGAAAATTTACATACTGAATTTTCTAGGGAAGTACTGCTGCGCTAGAGTTTTTTTCTTCTTATGTTTATTTATTTTTGACGAATACTCGATACCTACTAATTTCGTTCGTCGTTAAAGCCGTGCCCCACGAAAGTAAATTGTATTTAATTTATGAATACTTACATCAAATAATGTTTGTTGTTGTTGTTGTTTTGCTTCGTTTTTCTCTCCTGATAGATACTTTCGTGTTATTTGTTTCTTCGTCGACCAAATTATTGGTCTGGAATTGTCTTTAGGAGTGGTCTATGTCGTTATTTCCGACATTTTAAACGCGTTTTCCTTGTTAAAGTAATTGTTCGGTTGTGGAGAATATGTTTATGGACGAGCCAATGGCTACCCGCGTAAATAGCCAGAAGTACTAATTGTAAATTTACTGCATAATTTTACACCTAAAAAATGGACTGGGTAGACCGGATAGTGTAACAACACGAAAATAGTCGCTCAAACAGCGATATATAATTTTTACACTCACCATTGTCAATATATACCTATATATATGAAATTTAAGATTGTTGAAAGTTTTTTTTCTTTTTTTGACTTTCTCTTCAAAGGGTTACCATAACCCAACAACGTGGGAATATATTATTTCGTTAGAGAAGATTTATATATTTTGAAGATGGTTTGCCTTGTTTGGTAGAATGGTAGTTTTCTCGGCAGGTCATCAAGCCCTTGAACGTAAACATCCCAGTGAATGAACTCCAGCTAATAATATTGTTTAAAAAAGAACAATGAACATGGGTGGGTTAAATGTGGATGAGTAGGTAGATTATGGTGACCAAGTTATATGTCATATTCGTAGCGTACATCAAAATTTTGGAATATTAAAAAATGCTGAAATAGAAAAATAAAAATCGTTTATTTATATTCCTCCCCGGCTAAGAACGGAGGAAAAGAAATTATTGAAACATTTATCCAAGAAGTATTTTTGTTTAATTTGCATCACAATATTTTTATTACAAAATGGCCAAAAAGTTAATGATTTAAGATAAGCAAATATATACAGATGCACCAATTAAGGTTTCCCTCCCCTCAACTCACCCATATATTCACCAATATGACTTAATGGCCCGTTAATGCGTTTAAATTTCCAAATTTCGATTAAAAATAATTTGCGAAAATGATTAATCAAAAGCGCCGAAACTGAAAGCAAACGCAAGCCGCAATACACACATTATGAAATAAATAACGTCAACGGTTCCATTGCCTCTATCTCTATCTCATTCTCCATTTATTGTTGAACCCAACATTTTACATTAGCCTACATTTAGACAAATTGTCAATAGGTACCTTCAAAGATGGGCAGGTAGTTGATGTGTCCGACATCGCACTGCGATTGGCTTACTTCAGTTCTTACGATGACGCCACACATTACAAAACCAATTCGCGCCTGGGGACTTGGCCGACCTGAAATGATTTTAAAGACTGCTGAATGCATACTCATTGGAAATTATTTATAAATTATGTCTATTTAAAATAGTTTTTACTCTTTTCGGCATTTTGTTCTCACTCAGAAATGATAATTTCTTTCTTTTGGCATTCATTTCGTTTGAATACCTATATAATTTTATAATTTTTGGAATAAACCGTTAGTTGTGATTTTGATCATTGTGGGGACGTGAACATAAATGCCCGCACCTTCATCGGCTATTGGCAGCATCGTAGCGATGTGGTAGCATCACAGCTATTTTAAACCTGTAGGTTGCCAGTTTGATTCCCCACGGCGGTAACCTACAATCGTTTTAAACTTTGCTGCCTATTTTTGGTTCTAAAATGACAGTCACGAAGATTCGCAATGAACTCAATCGTCAACCTGTAATCACTAAAATAAACATACAAGCTGTTAGTTATTTCATAAAATTATTTCCCTGATATTATTTCACCAATTATTTCGCCAATTACTCCCTCATATTCGATGCGCATGCGCCACTACCCACACAGCTACACACAGACATGGAAAAAAATGTTCGTTGCTTTCTGCCAAAACAAAAAATTCTACTGTGTTACCTATACAGTGATACCAGCAAAAATCCAGGGCTGGTATAAGCCAAAGTGCCGCAGAGTAGTGCTTTAGGAATTATTATAAAATAACAAAACTAATGCTTAAATGTGATAAAATCTTATGAAACTTAATAAGTTGGAGTTAGTTGAGAAAAATAGGAATCCACCTCTCCTCTAGGCTGCTTTGGTTCATCTAGAGGAACATTCATCTTCTCATATTAAAAAAATTTAATATTAAGCTGTTTATCAATTAGAGGGGAAATAAATGGGGAAATTTCCTTCCTCCTCCCCCCCCCAAAAAAAAAAAATAAACAAAAATGTAAGGAAAAAAATGAAAGTAGAACACAGAATTCAGATAATAACTGTCTAAAATTTATTAAAGAACACAAAAAAATGCTCAACTACACAAACTTTTTTTCTTCCCCCCCCAAATTGACCATTCGTAACCGCCTCTGTGATCAACTATACCTACACGTTCGCAACATTAATTAACTTTTACTGTTACTTCTCACTTCCCGACCTTCTGTCATGTAAGATGTACAACATTAGAAGTATGCGTGGCGTAGTTATTAGGTACTCGACTTTACGATTGAAAATTTAAGTTAATAAAATATTTCGAAGTTCATCTCTCCCCTCCTCATCCTTTCAATAAATGATATAATTTAGAAACTGCACAACAAATTTTGTGCAGGCTGCATTACTCGCCCTTCGGACAGGTATAAGATGTTATTATTCAACAGAACTGGTCCAGAACTACAACTTTTAGTGAAAACTTCCGAGCTTAATCACAGCTCTCAGTGTTTCAAGATTTGACATCACTGAACTGCCACTTAACTAAAACCTTTAAGAAAAATTAAAAATCAACAATCAAACGAAACAAGTCATAAAAGAAAACTTATAGTGAAAACATTTGAACTTGATCACAGCTACCAGATGTTTTGAATTTTCACTTTTCAGAACTGACAATACAACCATAAGAGAAAATTGGTAACTCACTTTCAAAAAAACTAGTATGAAACTAAAAATTATTTATGAAAAATTTTCTGGCCAATTACAGCTCTCAGAATGAAGTTTTCAAAACGAAACTTCTCAGAAACCATCTATGCCACACCTACATCAAAATTTTATAAAAAAAAAAAAAAAAAAAAAAAACCTGTCTGGTTGGAAAGGTCGAATGCTGCGACCAAAAACAAAAAAAAAAACAAAAAAACTTCAATTTATATTAGTTAATTGTAGAAAACTGTATGATAGTATGAGGGTTTGTTAGATTCGATAAAAAGAATGCAACAATTCACGTATCCTACCAACCTTATAAAATTTTCTTCTTTTTTTTCAAATTAGCTATTCAATCTGGCAGTATGCGGCCTTGAACTTTGGAGATTTCACTTTTTACTTCTCAAAACTAATGCTAAAACTAAAAAACTGAACTGAAATGTAACTTTCAAACAGAGCAGGTCCAAAACTAAAATGTTAGATGTTAAGTGAAAACTTTCTCATTTCATTAAAGCCCTCAGTTGTTCGAGTATTGACTAATCAGAATTGACGACGGAATTAAAACCATCAATAGGAAATGAGAACTTATTATGAAAGAATAGGTTCCAAATTGAAATCTTCTAACTTAATTACAGTTCTCAGAAAAGAGATTTATAAGTGAAACATGGCAAAACCATCTAAGAGTAAGCACCAACATATGGTAAAACTTTTGTAAAAATCTATCGAGCTGGAGAGGCGTGATGCTGTGATAAAAAAAAAAAGAGCAACTTCAATTTATAGTATAGATAAACAAGATTAAAATAATAAAGAGTTCAACCAATAATAAAAACGTCATTTTGATTTAAAAATTTAAAAATCAGTTTTTAAACTGGTCTTCTTTCAAAATCAGCTTATTTCAAATTTTTTTTTACAATATTATAACGAATTTGAAAGTTGTTTCTTTCTACCTACCACATTAAAAATTTTGCAGGCTTAGTATAAATTAATAAATTTCGAAAATATTTTCATCTAAGCCTGAAGCATTAATTACAGTTTTCCTTCTATACATTGAAAAAAAACAAAAAAAACAAAAAAAACAAAAAAAACAAAAAAAAACAAAAAAAATTTGCTAATGAACGAGTAGATGGACTGTATAATTTGAAAGAAAGAAAAAAAGTATTGGTTATATTAAAATCATCTACCATGTCAAATCTGCATTAATGACAGATTTTACGCCAAAAAAAAAAGAAAAGAAAGTCAAACCACGAAAGAGTAATAAAAAAAATAGTGAATTCTCGGAGGGACTTGTCCATTTTACAAAAGAGAAAAAATAATAGTTTTTTCAACGTTTCATTCAATTTTTCGAGTTTTTATCGTTAATTGCCCGTTTTTTTTTTTGCATTCTTTAACTCGTATAGCCCTCAGGAATTTTTTATCCCCATTTTTATTTTATTTTATTCTTAATATTTGCGAATTTTAATCATTTGCATTTTATTTTCAACGAATGGACGTCGACGACGACGACGCGCTATTTGAAACGAAAATTAATTAGACAGCTCGTAAAAATTCATTATTTTTTGATGAGTATATTTTTATTTTAATTTTTCGTCGCCGCCATCGCCGCCGCCGCCGCCGCCGCCACCGTTGTTTTTCCATTCTTTCTTCCATTTATCGCCACTTATGCTGGGAAAAGCATTTAAAAAATTTCTGGAAATTCGAAAGTTTTTGCCACCGCACCTACTGCTTCGCTCTGCGGGGTGAAAGGAAACAAAAATTTTTGTGAAAAGTAATTTGTATAAAGAAATTAATTTCGGGTGACGACGAAAAACCACACGAAAAACAATAAAAGAAAAAGAGTTTTATTTACACTTTGGAATGAGTTCGAGTGAGACGAAGGTAAACGGAGATTGAGGCGTTAAATGAAAAGTTTTCCATAGATATTTCGAAAGCGTATCGAAATTTTGAAAAAGTTTCATGTTTTTTCATCCTTAAAATGGATATTTTCTGTTTATCTATCCGTTTCTCACTCACTCTCTCAGTCTCCCACTCTTTCAGACTTGCAAATAAATACGAGTATTAACTTTTAATATTTCATTCTTTTTAGAAGCTAAAACTTTTTTTTTTTTTTTCGATGACGTCGATTTGTGATTCTCTAACTTTCGAACATTAACGTTATTAATGCTGCGTATGGAAAACTTACTTATCAAGTCGTTATCGCCCAAGAGGTCTGACAATTATTGCATTTATAGCCGCCGTAGGAGCTTTCAAATTATTTTATACGAAATCCTCAAAACACAATAAGATCCATGATCTAAATTATTTTCAAACAAACGACAATTTATTTGTACACCACCTAAATAATATCTACTCTTGTGAAAATTCGGTTTGTTTGCAGCTTTTGTACGCCTAAAATGTGCGTGGGACCGGCTAAACGTCTTAAGACTGTGTGCAGTGTAACTCCTTGAAGATGGTTAATTCTGTTTGAGTGAGTCGGGATATTTTTGGCAGTGTACGTAAGTTTGTGTATTTGATTTCATCGTATGTACCTACTCTTGGTGCTCTTATTTTTCAACTAAATTTTTGTTTTTCGAGTATTCCAACCTATGCGGTAATGTGACGTAGTATTTAAAAGGGGGTAGGCGATACCGTTCTACAGAGTGTCCGAAAATTAAATGACATAATTTCCGGGATAAATTTGTGAAGTCAAAAAAAAAAAAAACGAAAAACTTTCCTCTTGAAAAATGCTGAGAAAAGCTAATTACTTTCAGTGTTATAGTCGCTGTGGTTACACATAGTACTCCAAAATGGTTCCAAGGAATCAAAATCCTGATCTAATTTCCTCATAAAATTCATAAAAATGAAGAAATTTGGTATTTAGAGACGAGTTATAGAATTTATGTTAGTTATTTTCACTTTGCTTTTCAAAGTTTCACTCACATTTGCAGGTGAAAGAGAAGGGGTTGCCACTTTTTAGATAGTTATATCATGTCAACCCTTTGTTGTATCAAAAAATAACTTTTACCATTTTTTTGAGGGAAAAAATATTAACAAATAAGGTATACCCCCACCATTCCGTAAAAACTCAATACCTGGTTTTTGACAGAAACGGGGTTTAATATAAAAAATTTTATTCTTTCTTCCTAAATAAAATGGAATAATTTATTTTTAACCGACTTCAAAAAAGGAGGAGATATCGATTCGTTCGGTATGTGTTTTTTTTTATTTATTTGTTCCATCATAACTTCTCAACCTGGATACCCAATTTGGTGAACTTTTCTTTAAATGATAGAAGATGATGCTCTAGTGGTCCCATTAAATTCTTTTTAGAATCGATGAGATAGTTCTTGAGTTATCTTCAATCAAAAACTGTTAGTTTTGAGGAAATATTGTAGCTAATGATAGAAACAAAAAATCATTGAAAACATTTTTTTAATAAAAATCTGAGAAACTATAAAAAAAAAATAAATAAAAATTCTTGAAAAAGAGAAAAATAATTTATTCAAATTACTCCAGTGAAATATACTGAAATTAAAATGAAATGAAAAACCATTGGGGTAAATTAATAAATTTTTTCAAAAAATAGAACCGACTTAAAAAAAAATTCATTGGTTTGATACTGTAACAACGAGAGGAGGGCATTGTTCATTTTTCATTTTCTTCCATTTTTGTATTTGTTCCGTAAACAATAAAACAACGTTACCACCTCCACTTTATTTTTCATTGCTATTTTCTTCTCCCACTTTTTTACCATTGTTATCTACCCCTTCTCTTACAATTTACGCATAAAACATTGGTAAAAGTTGAGTGGAGGACACTTTTTCAAAACTTGACTCTAAAAAGCATTTTCAATGCTAAAAAAATAGAAACTGCGCTAAAAAGAGAAAAATAATCCTTTTACAATTTCTCTAGCAAGATCTTGGTTTAGGGATGGAATAATTGAAGTAGGCAAAAAATTTTATCATAAAATTTGAAGGAACTGAGGTATAAAACTTACACATTAAAAAAAGAGTGCTAACTTCAATTTTCATCTTGCTGGAGAAATTTCAAAAGGATTAATTTCTGTTTTTATAGTATTTTTATTTTTATTTGTTTTAAAGTCGGTTCTATTTTCTGAAAAAAATTATTCATTTGTTAGATACAATGAAGGGTTGAAATATATGAATATTCTACTTAGCATTTATCAATTATCTCACCTGGCTGGAGCTGACCTACTTCTAACCTCTACACAAAACTTTAATACATTTTAAAATATTTATTTATGGAAAAGTAATATAATGAACACTTTAATTACTTGTCAGGTTAAATATCACAGAAAATACTACAAAATAACATTTATTAACTTATAAGAAGAGTCAAATTTTGGAGGTCTTCTCTCAAAATTAATCTACTCTCACTAGAGCAAAACCAGTTGTGTGGCTGTGTGTAAATTTATTTTTAAATGCAAGAGTGAGATAGATAGAGTGACAGAGATAAACACAGTGAATATCAATGAGTAGAACCAGTTTAAAGGTAATTCAAAGGGACAACAATGAAGGAGAAGAAATGGGTGAGGAACAATTCAAGGGATTGGGCAGTGTCAACAGAAATCAACGATACAAAGAGTGAAAGATATTAGTAGACATAAATTTAGAAGTTTGGTGAGCAGTTTAAAACAATGATTCTCTAGTTTATAAAATCAAAATTAATGGAAAATACTGGTCTAAAATGGAATATTCAGCAAGCGTGAAAATAGAATTTGAAAATATGAAAAGGAAAGAGAATAGTCAAATTGATTTAGATTGTGTTTAATCAAAAATTATATAAGATTGTTCAAAATACTGTATGTAGGACTGTTGGTTCAGGGATTTGAACTGGCATTCTACATGTTATTCACCAGTTAAAAGCAGTGAACTTGGATCACATGGCCATTCCATCACCAACTGTAACTGGCAAATATATTTTTTATATAGACAAATTATGATGGATCCCAACACACTCTATCCCTAGAGAGATGCAATATGAGTTGAACAATATGCACCATTAGATGCTGTGGGGGGTTGGGTGAAGTCAGAAATACCTCTCATACCCATATGCACAGGCTTTCACTACCTATATATGTACTATTTCCACTGTATAGGGCACCATTTATTGACAACTCAAGTTAAGAAGGAGAGTTGTGAGTTCCACCATGCACAACTAGGATGTGTGTGTCCGGCACATGCGAGGGTCACCAGATGTAGGACGAGTATCTTGCAGAAAGAAGTTTTTCCAGCAGGTTTACATGTTATGACATTATGTTTGAAGTTTAATTCGAATGAGAGCGTCAAAGATTCCTTTATTTATTGTTGAAAACATGAAATTATAACAATAATTTTCAAATTGGTTTGTGGTACAGTGGATAAGGATGTGTGCTAGCATGCTGCATATCATTGGTTCAAATCCTAGGTATTGTTTTGAATTTTATTTATTTTCATTTTTTTCTATCGCTTTTCAGCTTTGTGGTGAAGGAAGCGTGCCTGTTTCTTTTTTTTTTTTTTTGAAATACAAAACAAGTAAGTTTTTGTTTTGGGAGGATGCATAAATAATCTTTTGTATCTATTTAAAAAAAATAAATAAAAAAAAAATGAACGAGCTTCAACCACACCAGCTTCACCACATGGCTAAAAAGTGATGGAAAAAAATAAAAATAAATAAAATAAAAAAATTCAAAAGAATACATAGGACTTGAACTCACAACCTGCACCATGCTAGGACAAATCCTTATCCACTATACCACAAACCGATTTGAAAATTACTGTTATAATTTTATATATCCAATGTGGGGATTCGTCCCACTTTGAGGATCGGCCTCCGCCGATAGGCGATACGTCGATTGTAAGATCGACGTATCAATAATTAATAATAAATTACGAACTCGCACATTGTCTATATAGACGATGTGTGGTCGCATACGAAGCGGGCTACGTAAATATATACGTAGCCACTCGCTTATACGTAGCCAGGCGCAGCCCGCATATACCCGCGCCATACCAGCTACGTTCGCCCTACAGTACCCGCAGTTTCCTGGCACTGTACGCTACACAGGTTGGCTGCCTACACACCAAACGACGTAGACTTATTGGGACACGACTTTTATTCTTCTGAAGTGTGGTAACTCGCCAGGTTTCCACATCCAACAATAAATAGACAAATCTTTGACGCTTTCATTCCAACTGAACTTCAAACATGACGTCATACTGGCTCGGGGATTTGAACTGGCATCCTACATGTTATTTGCCAGCTAAAATCAGTGAACTTAACCACATGGCCATTCCACTGCTGGCTATAACAGGTGAAAATATTTTTTATACAGACAAGAGATCCCCACATGGTACAAAAGCAATAATTTATATGATAACTCCATACCTACCCTCCTATGATGGTATGGAGCTTTCGAAGGTGCTTTACTCTCAAATCTCACTGACAAATTATGTTATTATTTTTACTAACATCCCTATTATTATTAGTAATACTTCATAGAACAAAATATATGAACCTACTTCTTGAGATATTTTCCAACACAAACCCTCCCATTTCAACCGAGATAAGGTATTTGAAGGTAAGCTGAATTAACTTTTATCCAGTTAGCTTGAATACGAGGTACTAAAATTGACCTCATAAGGAGGTTAAAGGTGCAGATGATGAAAACTATCCATTTCACGACAAAAGGAAACTAGACATCACTTTCACGTTTTGATCTAACTATTTGGAGAACAAAAATTTCCCGGAAAAATTATTTTTATAAGCTCGCGATAAAACTACAGAAGGGATAGGCTGAAATTTTTATCAAAGATAATCTTTATAAAGTAGCAAGTAGTAGATCTGACAGGAATTTGGTGCCTGTTGATTCAGTCGTTTTCGAAAAAAATGCTAAACAAAAAATTGCTGGAGAGGAGCAAGTCGTCTGTGTTGCGGGAAGTATCTCTTTTCGTATTTACGGCGCAAAGCATTACGAGCATCTGCATTGCATTAAGCAGAAATTTTGTATTTAAGGCACCATGGGCTTCGATGTAAAATGGCGCTTCTTTTCGATTATTGCATTACATAAAACCAAAAGAATGGATATTTTGAAATTTGTCATAAGCAATTAGAGCGAGGATTTATCAGTTTACTCGGATATTGATTATGTTTTCCAAAAAATTTTAGAATACTATTTTTTGAAGAACCTTCATTTAGCCTACATTGAGGTTTTTGTGATTTTAACATTTTGAATGGCTGATGAATTGGCGAACATGAGCATTCTTTATAAATGTTTTTCTCGATCATTTTCGGAGTTCAGAAGTAGGCCTATCCTAAATGAACATAGTTATTCGAGCGATTGACTATTTGTTTTTTTACTTAGGCAACTAGATATAGCCTATTACTCATTAATACTTTTACCAATACGATTTGAAAATATTTACACCACAATCAAACACATACCTATTCATTATACGTTGGTCCAAAAAACTCGAAATTTATCATGATTGTACCGCTGGTGAACAAAACGAAAGTGTGTTATCTAATTTATAACCTGTCGATTGGCGGGAACGTAGGATAAGAAATTATTCCAAACATACGGAACGAAAACAAAACAAAAAACAACGTGGAAATGCGTGAAAAATTCGATATAATTCTGCCAGAGTTTTTCGCACGTTTCAAGTAGAATTGGAAAATGTGCAGAAACAACGACGTGTACCGCCAAGAAGAAAGCGTGTTCGAATAAATAATTTTTGAGAACAGTTCCAAAGTACGAGACTTTATGGGGCAAACAATAAAAACTCTTTTTTCTTCTTTTTTTTTTTTTTTTTTTGCCAAAAACGAAACTTTTTACAAAACGAACGAAAGAGGTGAACGTGTTTGTATACCTACGTTTTCGAATTAAATCGCTGCTATGCTTCTCGTCGTCTCTTTTCCTTTTTTTCTTTTTTTTTTTTTTTCTTCTCTATGCATGTGTACGTCTGTCTTGCTCACTCACACCCACACCCACGAAATACCCTTACTCCACCGCTTTGCTACGGTGCGGGGCTTGAAATTAATCTCACCAATTTACCTACCGAAATTTCGACGAAGAAGTTTATTTGTAACAAACAATGAACGGAAATGGTGGTATAGGTGTGGAGGCAGAGCAGGCAACAACGACGCCAGTGGTTTCTTTTAGAATTTTAATAAAGGCTGTACCTTTCTGTCCTAATGATTTTACAAGCTCGCCATCGTTTGCGTTCGAACGTCGTGCAAATAATCAACAAAACACGAAAGCATAGTGTGTGCAGTACACTGTACAGTTTCTTCTATTTTGTGTCTTCCATTTTAATTTGAGTACCTGCCTTCTATTTGCATATTACATTAGAGTCCCCTTTAACTGCGAAATGACTTGATCGTACAAATTGAACATCTAACTTTTTAACGAAAACATAATTCTTTTGAATTCGTAAACCATAACGGAAATTTAGGCTATAATTGGTCAGTATTCGGGAATAAGTCTCTGCGAGCAATGGCAGTTTTCATTCTCGAACTATTTCTGTATAGCGTCTTGAGCAGTTTTGTTCTACAATACTACGCTACCGCTCGTGGCAAAACCTCAGTTTGCATTTTATTTACATTTTAATCATCGATCACGTCGGTTAACCTTAGCACATCAAAACGTAATTGCAGTGACCCACCCAAGGGAGGAAGTTTTGGAGTTAACCACCCCCTTCGAAATACAAATATACTTGCTTTAAAAGAATAAAATGAAGAAAACTAATGTTACGCGCTTGGTTATTTGGTTTCAAAGTACTAGTGTACAGTTTAAGGGCCACTGTATCATTCCAATGGGTGATGATGCAACCGTTACTGCATCATTGTGTGTTTTCTATTTGAAGGAGTTGATTTGGAGAGAGCATTAAATAATTTGTTTTCGGAAAAGATGATTATAAGCCAAATAAGTTTAGATAATTATTGATTAGTAGAATCTCTATGACGGATATTTTATTACAATTAAAACAAAAAAGATTCCTGAAACATTTTTTGTTTCTCACCAGATCACCTATAGGCTATGCTATTATGCCATAAGTAACTAAATGTACATAATTCCCTTTTTAAAAGCACCAGAACACACATATTCCAACGAGCAAATCGATGTAAAATCTCGCATATCAAAAGAACAAGTTTCAAAAGTTTCATTAAAACAGAACCTAAAATAGGTACTGTAAAAGGTACTATAATATTACGAATTTTAATTACCAACCAACTAAATTTAATTTTGTAAACTAAATTTAATTTTGTAAACAAAATTATATAAGAAAAGTTAGAGAGCTACATCGATCTTTTCACATCTACATTTCCAACTTCCGTCAACCCACCGTTGTATTAAAAATTAAATATCGAAAATTTTTCCTGTATACTTACCTAAGTACATTAGTGAAAATATTATGTCATCGAAAAAATAAAGCAGAAATGCATTCATCAGTTTACGAAAATTAGATACCTCCAAACGTAATTTTTTTGTGATCTATAGTCTCGAAATAGGAATATAGGCTATCAAATTTCTTTATTGTGTCATAGATCATCATTTCTTAAACTAGGAGTAGCCAAGATTTTCTTAAGGAGAGGGTGGATAATAACATTTTTCTCCCATTTCCCCTCATTCCCAGCGGTGGATTCAGAGATCATTTTTTCTAAGGGGCAAGAATCATAGGCAGACTTTGATCAAACCATCTGAGAGAGCCAAAAAATTTCAACCAAAAAAAAATCAACCTTCACATTCCAGGTGAGAGCTATGCAGAATTACCTTACATGGAGAAGAATTAATAGATTTGAAAAATTTTTTGGACAGTAAAAATTTTTCAAGACTGAGCAACTGGTTCTGCCTACTTCCACTTACAAATTTTTTTGGATTGTAAAAATATATGACTTATTGGTTACAAGGTTTGTAGTTTTATAGTATAACGATGAACCATATTAGTAATAAATTAGAAATTAAAGAATGTAAATATAATGTATTTCTATTCGATTTATATGGTTAAATACGATGAAAATTTATACTCTACATTAATTCAAGATGCACACTTGATTCCTAAAGGAACTGTTACGATAGGTTTTTTGCATACTCCTGAAAAAAATATTTTTCAGAACATCTCTCAAATGAAATTGAATAGGTAGGCTACTTACATAAGAGAACGCAAATAAATAATATAATTCCAGAAACACAGACAGGCTTATCTGACAACATTATTTTTAACAAAAATTATCACGTAGGTACTGAGGTGTCCGAAATTGATTCCTGCCACAGTCGCCATATTTTATGAGGCATACAAAATCGATTCCTGTCACGTGTCATAAAGTCAACCTTTAATGTATAGTGGTGTTTAAATGCTAATGACGTCACAATGTCCTAAACATAGGGCATCATGCAGCCGAAACACTGAATCGAAGGGTCTTGAATTGTGTTTTCAAGACATTTTATTTTTTAACTTTGACTATGTCCTACGGCTGAATTCTTCTTGACTTGAATTAAACTTCTTCAGACATGGCAAAACGCAACTTACATTTGTCTTCATACCTCAGCAAATTAATATGACCAATCAGCAATAAGTTAAGTTGTGCAGATAGAAGAGCCTAACAAAGTTTCAATCCATACAAGGTTTGAAACCTACAAAAACGTACAGCAGAATTATTTTGTCAAAGACTATAATTACAAAAGAATCATAGTGTCAACAAAGCGGAACAAAGCAAAGTGTGTAGCGGAAAAATAAAAAGTTAAAAAAAAAGCTATGGCAGACAACAATTAGGGGAAACCAGCAGAAAGCTATTGTGTCTTCACCTAATTGTGTGTCTTCATGAGTGATGGTTTTGTTGTTTAAAAGACTCCTAATATGAAACTTTAGGTCTCGGAGCTTTTGGTTGAAAGTGAGGATGAGGTGAGAAAATTACTAACATAGATGGAGTCAAATCGACTATGTGCAAAGAGAAGGCTCAACGCGGCCTTTAAATAACAGAGCAAGGCAGTCATCTTGAACCAAGCTTGTCTTAATGTTGTCTTCAACACACCAAATTTCCTTCCTAACAGATGCCAGGAACTCCATCTGATTGTATTGTCGACTGATGCTTCACCTCGCAGGTGTTTTCAAAAGATCGCCTTGAAGTGCGATGTACAACTGGCAAAACTAGAAATGACTTGTATGTCGTCACTACTAATCCTTCATGACGAAAGAACATTCCTAGTTTGCCTTTGTCTTCAACTGAACCTATCTGGAATACCAACTACCATCATAATTGTCTTCAAAGTAGATCAGATTGAATCGTATTCTGCATCTCGAAGATGGTACACTTATTAAATTGCCTAACGTGAGGACTTAGACATACGACTTGTGACTTGGACGTGCTGCTATCCGCCTACACAAGAAGGACTCATTTGCAAAGACGAACCTAGTACAGGGTGTCGCCAGTGCAAAAAAGAGAGTGATTTAAAAATTAGAATTCGTGTTTGCAAATCAGTTCTTCTTGTTAAGGAAATTTCCCCACTTATTGTCTGCTAATTGCCTTCAAACATGCGGATGTCGATGACATAAATTGCGTGAGGAAATATAAAATGTGTACAGCCAATAAGATTACAGAAAGCAGAAATATATACGTCGACATACAATAGGCTAAAACGCACGTGGATGACTGATAAAATAAAATATAATAAAATATATTAAATGACTGCAAACCGCAAGCAAAGCGTGGAAAGACCGGAGATAAAGCAAAAAGGTTGGCTGCATTCATGTCCGTCGATGGGTTTTTACTTTCATTCAATTCGTCTTCATCTAATATATATCTCATGGCGCCAGTCTGTCGGATCGAACCAAATTATTGTCTGAAATTGTCTGAATTTGGAAGAGTCGTTACTGAAATAAAATATATTATAATCGCCTGAAAGAGAATCAGATTTTATTTGTCTTCACGTCTTCATCTGAATACGAGTTCGAATTCGGATAATATAATGTCCGAATTCGAATTTTGTCTCTCGAAAAATTGTCTGAAATTGTGACGTCATTATTTTATTTTAGTTTTGTCGAAAACAATTTTTATTTTAAGGTCCAGATCTCGGACTTCTCAGTACTTAATAAGTTTACACGTCACGTGCTCCTACATCATTTGGAGGTATCAAAGCATCATTTTACTTTTTACCTAAACAATAAATAAGAATGGCATGGAAAACGTATTTACAAAAAAAAAAAATCACTTCATGGAGTATCAAATTTGATTTTGATAGCAAAGCATTTTCCCTCTTCAAATTCACAAACATATGACAGACACTCTTTATGAATAGGAAAGGAATAAATGATTGGAATACACCCTCGTCAGACACTAAAAACGAGTGCAAAATGAAAATGCAGTAATTTACGAAATTTCATCGCTTATGGACATAAATATATATATATATATATATATATATAATTTATTATATATGTACAATTATTGGTACAAACACCCAAACATCGATACTCGTTAACAGATGTTTTGTTTTGTTTTTATCATACAGTTCGTTGCCGAAGGGGTGAAAAGGTGTATTTTAGCACCGATTTTATAATATCGTACGTATACAGAAAACCCTCGCAAAATTTACCATTATACCTCATCCCATACCAATGCTTTTAATTATTTACCGTACACAGGCTGACGTAGCATCTCTAAAATATCGTAATATCTCTCACATCGTTTACCTTACCAAATACGAATCTTTATGTCTAGTGTCAATGACGTGGTTACACGCCTACTCCTTCGTCTATCCTCAGTAGGTAAATGGGGTTCACATTTGAAAACCACCAACATGAAAAGGACCTTACAAGCGACTCCAGTGCTGGCAATAAATTTTACCAGTATTATAGGAAATGTTAATTTTATCAATGTGAGGTTGAATTGTGGCCATCCAATTGAGAATGAAGGCGAGTTACAAACCTTTAACAATGCTTTTATAAAATGGTAGTTTGGACTTTTTTTTTGCGGCAAGTGTAGCTTTTTTAAGGACTTTGGATGTACCGAGAGGAAGACTGCTCCAGCCACACTTACGAGATACGAAATTCAGTTGATCAGGAATCGAATTATTGAATTTGTTTTTAGTGTTTGGCTACGATAGCACAAGTTTACTCCGTTTGTTGTATTTTTCGTGAAAAATTTTTCAGCAAGGAGTTTGTAGGCCTGTACAACCCAGTCAGCCTAAGTTCAAAAATGAGTTTAAAAAGGAATTAAACTCTAGAGAGGAAAGATGTATGATGAAAATTCTCCACCTCCGTTTTCTAGGATGACTCCAGAGGGCTCCGAAGTAAGGGTTGTTTTAGTAGTTTTGTGTGTTTTTGCTTTAATACCTACCTAAAGAAAAATATATTAATATAAAAATTATGTAGGCCTAAATAAAATTTAAAAAATGCGATAGGATCTGAGATAAAGGGCAGTAGAGAAAGGTATTTTTTCAAATCTAAACCATCGATATTGTTCTCCTCATTGCAGGGAAACTGAAATTGAACGCACCCATAATAATGACTTTAGAAATTCGCATACGAGATTTCCCATCAATATGTAGTCTGCGTAGCTATCATATTTCATGCCTTTAAATATACACGGTGTCCCCAGTAATGAAAATGAACCACCATAAAAATAATTTTAAAATAATGTAGCTTTCTATATTATTCATTTAATTTCAAAAATGTTCATCCCCATTATTTCACTACATGGACAGATACGAAACATAATGTACCTCGTCACGTAGGAGATTAAAATACGTTGATGCGAAATTTCAGTAACTTACAAAAATTTCTTTGGCCACCTCTATGTCTATATTCATTGGAGCAAACTTCTTCACAGGCTCTGAGTCTCCAAATGAGGGAATATCCTAATCTTACTGTGGGGATTCACCCTGTAGGGATCTGAGGCTCGGCCTCCGTCGATAGACGTTCGCCCCGGTCCATTACCGGTGGCCACTAATTGTCTACGGACGTTAAAATAATACGTAGGCGCGGCCAAACAGAGCTACGTATATTTGTACTCTGTTTAGCCGCTAACCTAGCGCCGTTACATAGGCTAAATGGACGAACTACATAATACATCAAATGTAGATTCTTTCTCCGTTTAAACGATGTATATTACGACGCCACGGCTAACAACGCGGCGTTTGGCAGATGGCGTAGAGTGGCAAAAGGTTTGTTCTTTGCCACTCACTGACACGGTGCGCGGGTACACCCGTATATACCCGCACATACATAATACAAAATTGCCAGTATACGATTCTCTCCAAATAAAAAGATTGGCACCCTCTTACCACTGTAAGTTGAGAGAGAACACGCAACACCGCCGACGCCATTAATATTGGTCTTGGCAACCTTCTGGTGGGTATTAGCCAATACCCACACTTACCAATATTTTATCTCGGATATAAAATGTGAAGGGAAAGAGGTAGAAGTTCCTCCTATATTTTTCCACTCTAAAATCATTTCCTAAAACTTCCACATTAAATTTTTGCTCAAGTTAAAAACCAATTCAGCACATGCAAAACAACAATTTTTTCAAATTTTTATACAAAAATTTTGTAGATTCATATGTTTATGTGATTGTGGGGATATCATCCGAGGTGAGTATTAGGGGTTACAAATCTGTAAACTAATCAAACTGGAGCACAATCCTGTCAATGAAATTATATACGTATCCTTCAAATTCATACCTGTGTATCTTGGTAAACACTGTTATGGACTGCGAACAATGGGTTTTTGCCTTTGGCAGAGTTCGATCGAGGTAGATTCGAGATTGATCTGTCAAGGGAATTTGTTTTGATAATAAATTAGAAGATCGAATTTATTTCAAAACGTAGAATTTTATTTTTGGTTAAAGAAATAAAATCCAAAAAATTGACTTTAAAATTTACTCAATTCACTTGAATGGACTTTAACTTGGTCCGAAACAAATAATAATATTACTTCAATGTTAAACTCAAGTATCAAAGTAAGAAAAATATACAAAATTATTCTAAGTCTAGTTCTAGGAACTTGAGCAAAAATAAAAGACGTTTTTCTATTAAAAGTTAGATGTTTTTAACTGGAGAGATGTGCTCTCTAAGAAAATCAATTCAAAAGTGAATTTGGTGGAAAAATGAGTTTACCAGATCAGTTCTAATACAGGGGTTTGACGAGTCAAAGTGCGGTGTGTTCCCAGAGGAGAGTAAATGAGACTATCAAAGCCTTAATTCAATGCAAGAATTTCTCCAAATTTTCATATCAGCTAGAAGGGTGAATAAGGTGAATATTGAGTACTATCTGGCACCTAGATCTCCAGTGTCTCCAATAGTATTATTATTTAATATTTTATGTCTTTGCATCACAAAGTACTCGGTATTCGGGCCTAACAATTTAGTGTAAGTGTTTTTATAAGTCGTTTTTCAGTGTTGACCCGTATTGGAATATATTCATAGTATAAGCAAACACAAAAAATGGAGGGTGGTCTGGTCACCTTAAACTAATCAAAATCATGTCCACGTCAATATTGATTGATCATAAAGTAGATGTTTTATTGCCTCTGTTAGAAAATAAACAGGATAAATCAAGGTAGGCTATCAAATAGCAGGTGTAATAAAAGGGTATCTTCGATAGCTGTAGAAGTTTCTATTTGCGTACGAAGAACGCACATATTGTTCATATGGATGGGGTAAAAGTGGAGGGTGCCTGGTACTTAACAGCACCATAAATGAAAACATCCATAAATTATTATGAAACTAGGCCCATTTAATCTTTAGGCTGGTTCCGATTTCTTTAATTTTACCTCTAGAAAACTTAAGTTTAAATAATTTATTAAAAACTAGAGAAAAGTGGAATACATAAAAGGTACACATATTATGTTTTTACATGACCTGCTAGCACGCAAAAGGATCTTTTCTAAGAATACCTCGCAAATGTTCTTTTAAAATTAAATAATTATTTTCAACAAAAAAAATTGACAATGTTTTTTAAAAATGCTAAACATCCAAAATATGATTTTGTGACCAAAAAAAAAAAATAAAATAAAATAAAATAACATCTAAGTGATGCGCATGTGGCTTTTTAATCCTCTGTTTTTCTCCTCGACAGTTTTCTTGTGAACCAAAAAACCGAGGAAACAACCCGAAAATCTGCCATAATTTGAACTACCCTGGGAGACAACTTTCGCGCAATAAAATACCTTGGTTTTCAAATCTTTCATAACCCGACAAACTTGATTCGAAAAATTTTTATTTGCCTATATAAAGCAATACCTTTCACGTATTCATTAATTTTAATGAGCTATAACAAGCATCTCGTCGTGCATTATTCCGGTTGCAAAATTATACGGTCCGGAAGTCGCAAATACTTTGCATACCTTTGAGCTAAACTTTTGATTTGTCCATTCTTAGCTTTACCCAGAAAATCAGCTATACAAAAAAGGATGCTTTAAATTTTCCAGCGTAGCGCAATTTTTCACGATGATCGTGAGTGTCCTACCGAAGTAACTTATTTCCGCACACGACGACCCGAAAAACTTATTTGAATTTCAATGACGTGGCAAAAGAATAAGTATAAAATACTCCAAGTCGAGAGATACCGTACCCGGTAATAAAGAGAGGAGCAGATTCCGAAATAGAGAAGAAAAAACAAATTTTGTTCAATCAATTCTCTTTTTTGAAAAAATTATGGAATATATACGAATTTTCTCGATGGAAAAACTAGAAAAACACAAAAACAAAAATGCGATTCAAAAACAATTTCGAGGCCCATTTTACGTAGGATGAATTCGCATTAATACGAATCACGTTCGCACCATTTTCACTTTTCCTCTACATGGTTAGCATCAGAGGTACGCCTAGGGACAATAGCCGTCGAAGAACTACTGCGCAGGTGGAAATTTCACGAAGAAAACTGGAGAACTAAGCAAAATTAATATTCGTCCCAAACGAGAGTACATATTTGTGAAAAAAAACCACAGTACCTATCGAAATTTTTTCGTCTGTTTTCGCCCACCCCTCGGCTGCCTCAGATGGACGTAGATTTGGGGACCTAGGATGAAAAGGATGATATTTTTGCACATTAAAAATTTGGTACATTTTTCTCTCTCACTCTAAAAAATGGTTTGTGCAGCAACTGCACTGCTATGCTCGGCATTTGAGAGGCGAAACGTGCATACAGCCATGGCGTATTGGTCGAAAGGAGAGGGTTGCAGGAGTCGCATATAAAGCTTATATTAAAGTTTCAACACGAGCCTTCGGAATGATAATGGAAATAACACTCGGTGTAACAGCAATACGATTACTGTGTGAAAAACGAAAGTGCGTCGGCGACGGCTGCAGCAATGAACATGTGTGCTAAATGTCTGCCATTAAGCACCGCCAACCACCCTCCCGCAGCACCCTCCATTAATTCGTCCGTCCCTTTTGGGCCAACTTTTAGTGTTCATTCCTCTCTGCCTTTTTGTCTGTCCACGTATCTGTTTCACTTTCACCCTCCCTCTTACCTCTCTTCATATTTTTTTTATGGTATATCGTACAGATACTATTGCGAACATTAATTTTTGAACGTTGGATTTGTTTGGGTATATGAGGTGCACACTGGAAAAGTGTTTTAAACGAATATTCAAACTTTTCTCGCATCGTGTTTTTGTTGTTAGGTATAGACTGTACCTGCTGTTTTTATTGTCGCTGGTGCTCTCGTGTTAATGTATTGAGCTGCGTTTTTCGCAAATTGTGCTCCAGGCCTGCAAATAGAGGGAGCAGCAAAAGTGAGAAAATGGCTGTAAAATTCAGTTTTATAATTTTTGATTTTCGATTTTATCGTAAGTATGTAGATGACTGTATAATTCAAACTTCCGCGTACTTATGGTGTGTTGATATTAGGATACCTCACTGAACTAATCAGTGTCTTTCATCTCGATACGTTGGTGTTCTGCATCATTAATACGATTACTAGATTTTCCTAATTAGTCCAAAAAAATTGTTATTGCAATTAAACAGCTCTACTCCAAAATAACCTGGTGCAGAAAGTTTTTTTTTTCTTCAGAAAATAAGTAAAACCTGACATTTAAAGGTGATCAAATTTAATCACACGCGCAGTCGCTTATCTGTTGCTGAAGACCATCGAATTCTACTTTATCTGTTGTGGAATACCTTGTCGTGAGGAGGTATTCTCACCAGAAGGTAAATTCAACAGAATTTAAGCGTGTTCAGCCAATTCATATTTATCATATAGGTAAGCCAAAATCTGGGCAAACACTGGCGATTTTAGAGCCGGTTTGGAAGGTTTATATACTGGCTTATTTACACGCACACATACACACATATGTAAGGAATACGTATGTAAGTGAAAGCGGCCCAATTGCGTCATCTCTTATAGTGATAAGATATGATGGGCTGGTACGTGTACAGATTGTTACATCATCGCATTGTTAAGATTAGTCACGATTCAGTACTCGTACATTACCTGCAAGTACATGCAGGTAATTACAATCGAACGTAATTGTGTTTTGGTTTAACATCACAAGGACAAAAATGAGCCTGCCTTTTGGCAGCGACTGTTGTCGGGGGTCCGAGCCCCTATACCTCATACCAGTGAGTCCCCACATCTGTGTAGACTACTTATTTATACAGTGTAAGATTAGTATTATCTACTTCAGTCAGCTTCATCATTCAGATAAAAATCTGTATATAGATCTGTCTGGCATCAACTTCTTTCAGATTTATCAATAAAAATTTACACAATTTGCATTTCTTGCACAGTCAAAGATACATTGAAAATGATTTTTGTATTTAATTTTCATTTTGTTAAATAAACATTATTCCCACTTGAAAGTATTTCGTAACCATGATTTTTTTGTGAACTGTGTTTTCAATTCTTATTAGGCCTACTATCCTATGTGATGAGGGCTTATAAATAGATTACCTCGTTTTTCTCTTTGTATGTACCTAGTAGCCTACTTCAAAAACCTCTTGATTTGGTGTATTTGATTTTAAATAGATAGCAAACTTTTTTTTCATTTTTCATTGCATATAACGTCATCTCTTTACTATGTACCTCAGGTTAAACATTTCCAATGTTAAAATGACTCGAATACGTGTTACAACAATCATTTAATTTCTTATCATAAGGAAACAAATTAGGAAAAAAAACATAAGTGTAAAAGGGAGACAGAACCTCCCATTTTGTACAAGTATTATGAATATTGCTGGAAGCCTTTCTTTTGAATCATTTTTTAAAGCTCATTAGTGAACTCTAATAACATAATTATTATAATATAGGTACCTACGCAGGACAATCTCTGACATATTAATGTAGTAAGTTACAGTTAGTACAGTAGCAGAAAACTTTATCTATATGTTCATTTTTGGGGTAGATGAAGTAAGTTATACTGCACTCCAAGGTCGTAGATAGGGGCGTTCTGGAGGTCTGGACTGCCCTCAGCAAAGTAAAAAAGTCTTTACATTTAATAAAAAATAGTTAATTTTTGTCGGTTTTGATGATTTTGTGTTAAGTGGGGATCACTGAGAATATGTGGACCTCCTCTAACGACGAATCTATCTACGTCCTTGACTACACAATGTTTTTAATTTATTTATTCAAATTAGTAAATAAAAAATGCCATTTTTGTTTCAAAGACGTTCAATTTCTTCCTCAAAATCAGTGAACTCGAGCAAATCCTCAATAACAACTATTTTGGGCTCTAATATTTGTGGCAGGAAAAGTGGAGCTTTTGCACCTAGAAGATTATAATCCACTCTGGCTTAAATTTAGTAAAATTTCAATAGTAGGTAGACCTAGACACTGATTGACTTTTCGAACTCGAAAATAGATACCTAACATTACCTCAAGAACAATTTGGAGTCAATTGATTTTTCTTTTTTCACAAATCAAAATACATTAAACACACGCGTTGTAATCAGATTTATGAAATTGAACTTTTTGTAATTTTATGTTGGAGTGGGAGAGGAAAAAGAGAGAGATAGAGAATTTGCCGTTTGGCCCCTTTGGAATCCACCTGTTCAATTTCCTATTTTTATTTCTGTACTACCTACAATATTTTATTTGTTTATTCTTTCAAAAAAGTACCTACTTAATTTATTTTAAAATTAACATTGAGTAGATATAATGAGAAACTCGTTCGCAAGCATAAGAACTGGTACAATAAGAAAAAGTAGTTGCCTTCGAAGGAATTCTGTTTACCGCTTGAGACCCTCACGTGGAGATTGGTATATGTTAAAAATTTTTCTAAATCACTTTTTTTTGGCTATACTGATTGTACTTGGTGTCGCCCACACGCTGGTATATTATAAACAACTGTAGGATTATTTCAGAAAGTTCCAAAATCAACTGAAAGATAGCATTTCTACCTTTTTTGTTGTTTGAAAGCAGTATTTTGTTCAACAACAGTATTGATTTGAATATAGATTCGGCATGAAGAAGATGAAAAATGCGGCAGAATGCGAGGCCGAGTCAGTTTATAGTTGGCACATACAATAATCTGCGTGATTAGCCTGAATCACCATGAAAACCTAAACTCTTAATTTCCTTATTAACCCGATTTTCTTTATTTTTCTGTTAGATTCTCAAAAACATCAATAATTTGTGTTTTTTAAAAAACCCTAATTTTGTTTGGACAGTAAATTTTGTAATTTTGAAATTTTGAAAAACGTTACTTATACCGGTGTCGAACAAACTTTTGCTATGGAAAAGGTTATTTCTCATTTGGACGAACGATTTTCTTACAGTATCATACGCCAATATATTGGAACATTTCAAGTCATCAAACATACTTGCATCCCTATTTCTTTTAAACTTATTACGCATTTTTGCAATCCTGAAAAATTTTAATTTAGTAACTTACACCAGTCTCCATGAAAAAGCCTCAGCCGGTCTTCTTCTAACAAACCTTACTTACACTGTTATCGAGTCCGTGCGACAAAACATTCTCATTCAAAAACTGGTTTTCTCAGTTGTAAAAAAAAAAAAATAAAGGTGTATTTACTTTTTGTAATGCCTACATGGAGGAAAAAATTGGTGAAAATTGCCAATATAGTAGTCTAATAATTATAGGTACGTAATAACTATTAGCAAATTCTGCGGAATAAGCCAGAGATGGTTCGTAAATAGTGGTAGGTGCCACGAACGATCGAGTACTCCAGCCAAATTCTCATAGCACAATAAAACGAAAATTTCATATACCGACAGCTGCGGAAAAATGAAAAACCTTTTCGAAGACGAAATTCGTTTTTACTTCGAAATGTTGGTATAATTACAAGCGACGGTATCTTCAAGCAATTTAGGGTGTGTAAAAATTGCGTTCTACCCATCCGATGATGACACATAAAGGTTAGCTAGCTACCTACATTTACTACCTACCGACAAAAACACATTCTTGCTCACTACTTGTGCCCGCCAAAGTACCAACTTCACTATCTATTCCTTCGCAAGTCTCATTTCGTATACCACAAAAATTTTCTTCTCAAATAAGCGGCGGCGACGGCGGCGGCGGCGGCGTCGTTTGTTACTCTCACGTCAAAGGAACGACAACCATTTCTCCTATACGCGAAATTCTACGCTTTTCAGTACCTACCCCTAAACTATACACTTGTGTAAGCTTTATATACGGTACATGCCCCCTCGCCGCCACCGGCTCCCCCCCCCCCACCATTCCACTCCAACAATCGGAAATTTTTTGACAACCAGAGAAACTTCATCTACCTACCCTTTACGCGATTAAAAAGATCTTCGCTTTATCGTCGTCGGTAAACCTTTTAAGGTCTCATATTCACTACGTCACACACAGAGTATAGTTATAAGGCTAATTTTCTTTCGCATACGTATATCGCGATTCCTGCTTATTATATTATTATACCTGTACGCGAAACAAAGCGACCACAAGAAGGGTGATTATAATTTTTTCCCTTTTTTTTTCTTCTTCTCCTCTCTTTTTATCCTTTCCTTCATTCATATTATTGCCATAAGGGAGGACCTCCCATCGAAGAAAATATTGTAATTCTAGATCACGATGCGAACATTACGCGATTGTCGGTTTTATTTTCGCTCGTTTTACTCTCTTTTTCACGCACTCGATGTCTCTTTCTTTCGTTCTCTTTGTCGTTTTTTTTTTTTTTTTCTTCCTTTTTGTGGCTCCTCGGCGCCGATTTTCGCTGCACTGTAAAAAAAAAAAAAAAAAAAAAAATTAAAAATAAAAAACTGGTTATGGAGGGCGGCACAATAGGGGAAAGAGCAAGGGAAAAAAAAAAAAAAGGGTAGATCTGGGAACAGTGTACCGAAGGAGTTCGTATTTCATGTACAATGATATACTGTCATTCATTTAGATATCCGCAATAATTAACCGGCTTCACAATATATAGGTCCTTACTTTTTTTTTTTTTTTTTTTTTTTTTTTTTGCTGCGCCATTGTATCGCAAATATATTTTAACCGCAATGAGTGTAATTTTCGGTTTTTGTATTCGAAGGAAAGGGGGAATGTTGAAGCGTTGACAGCCTGAAATTCTGGCACATTCCTTTATATGGGCCGTACTTGAGAATACGCCCGCTGCAATATGTGCGTTTTTTTGTGTTTTTTTTTTTTTCTATTACCAAAAATTACGAAGAAGTGGAGGTAACTTTGAATATTTTTTCAAATTCCTTGGGAATAGTTTGGTAAATTTCGTGATTTAGGATATACTTTTTATTATGTTTTGATGTTGGACTATGGGTACGGATTAGGTACAGATTAGGTCAGATTAGGTACAAGGGCAGTAGCGGATTCGGAACGTCAGTTTGGCCGGGAGAATGCCAATAATATTTTGAGGTGTTGACCTTTTGTTCGGGTTTTTTTTTTTTTTTTTTTTTTTTTGTTTGACACAAATTTTGACAGTTTTATTTGGACATACTACATCGTACGAGTTCTTCCATTTTTTTTAATTTGGCATACATTTCTATGTTCACTAGAAGCTGAAAACTAAAAAGGTGAAAGCAGCCGGCACGAATCTCAGTGCAAGTTTTAGTACAAGTTTTGCTGCAAATTTTGGTAGGGGAAAGGCCGGTAAGAGTACGCAGTCTGTAAGAGTACGCATTGCTTTTTTTTCTGCAACTGAAAGATTGGCAACACTGCTCCATCTTTTATGTTGTTCTACTTCAAATACTCCTCCTTCATGCCAAAAAACATGAATTTATAATCATTATTTTCGCTTTTATTACAAATTTTTGTATTTTTTGGTTTCTGATATAATATTTTCAAAGCACGGAATAAGGATTCAGTGACTATTATTGAAAATGACTGAGTAAATAATCATAATTATTCAAACTACATACTTTTTGCTACCTTTTCATATATCTTTAGTTACCAATGTATTTTGTTATCAGTTAGTAAAACTGATATTATTGGTAAAACTCACAAGTGCGTAAGAGTACGCATTTTGTTCCTACTACTAATTTATTTGTTTCTTATGAAAAAAGGTCCACAAAACAAAAACAATTCTTCACAAAAGAAAACTGGATTGAAATAAAAGCAAAACTAAAGACGACAAGTGCTAAAAAACTTACCTCCAAAAAAGAGGAAATTTCATGCCCAGCCTGTGAAGAACTTTTTTCTGATCCGCCTGCAGAAGATTGGATTATGTGTGACAAATGTAAACATTAGTGGCATGAATCCTGCACTAGTTATTTGGGAATCAATAAATTTGTTTGTGATTTGTGTTGACGTTCGTATGAAATAAATATATATTTCAGACTATTCAATATCTCATAATCAATGAAAAAAATTAGTTGCGTACTCTTACAAACTCAAATGCGTACTCTTAGATGCCATGTCATGTAAGAGTACGCATTTGGGTTTTTTTATACTTTTACCCCTCTAAACAATTTGAGAGGCTCTTGAAAATTTTTAAGGTAGGGAATAAGTAAATAAAGGTTCACAGCATAGCTACACCAAATTTGAACAAAATCCCTCAAGTTTTGACTCAGTTACATGAGGTCAAACCTTAAGTGCGTACTCTTACCGGCCTTTCCCCTACAAATTTTAGAGAAGGAAATAGAGAAATAAACGAAATTCTTTAGTGCGCGTGTGTGTTTGATTGTATTCAACACACATACACCAACAAAAAAAAAATGAATCTCGTTGTTTCCGCCGAAACAACAAATTATACAGTGTTACCAGCCGAAAAATTCGGTATGTAATATATGTACTACATTAAATGATTCTGTCCGCTTGTTTATGGGCATTGAAGCACACTTTTGTTTTCCCTTTCATCGTCTTCTATTTTTTTTATTTTTTTTTTGTATTTGGTAGAAAATTTTCCTATTTCTACCATAGATCCGCCACAGACAAGGGATGACTTTTAGCTAAGTTAACGGACTGACACAGTTAAGGTTCAAAATTCAAGATATGACTAAAAACGCATGTGTGCTACCCCCTTGTTATCCACTGGTCTAATTGAGGATTACTCAAAATTGAGCCTTTAATTATTTTAATGTAGGACTAAATTCAATAAATCTGTAATAGTAACTATATAGAGGGGGCAACTTTTGGTTGACCAACATCTGGGGAGTAACGCATGAAAAGTGACACTAACTGTACATGTGTCCCTCCTGGTATGGAAGACAAAGAAGTAGTTGTACAATATTTTTCTATTAGTTTTAAAGAAATCTAACTTCATACATTGAACTTCTTCCACGAATCAGTAATAAGGCCAATGTTTAGGTGGCTGACATTCGAACAGCTACGCATGAAATATGACATGCAAGATGCAACACACAAAATGCTACACCAAAAGCTCCAAATATTACCAAATGTGGAGTTATTGCTCAATGTTGATTCTTGAGGTTCAACCAATACTAAATCTGTCATTTTCACTGTGGTACACATTTCTATTATCACCCCAGGGGTGAAAAAAATGAAAATTGAAGGATTTGTGAACAGAGTTTTTGAGCAAGAGAGAAGAAAGAGAGAAGAAAAAGTTTATATGTGAGTAGTTATTTGGTTGTGTGCGTGCATAGGGAGTATGCATACAACCACATCACAGTCCGTTTCATTTTTACATATGTGTACCAAATTAAATGTTTCAGTGATGCAGAAGTAAAAGCCAATGTTTTGACATATGACTACGTCTAATAAATCATTCAGCATACGGGTGTGACTTTTGGTGATCAACATACTGGAACAAACACTCGAACAATAATGTTATTGTTATGAGCGCATACCTGTCCTATAACCTATAAATACAATGTGCATGCATCTGTCCTAACTAGCATGGCATCGGTTGGAGGAAGAATCTAATTATGACATAACATTATGGGCCAAATGCCGGAATGATTCTTAAATTATTCTTACATTTTTTCCATTATCAGTTACATCTATACATTACTATAATAAAAGTTCAAGCTGTTAAATATTTCAATAAATTATTTCTTTGATATTATTTTGCTAATTATTTCCTCAATGCACATGCGCTACTACTCACACAGCCACACACACACACACAGACATAAAAAAAATGTTTGTTGTCTCCTCCGAAAGAACAAATTTTACAATGTTACCAGAAATTCAAGGCTTGAAAACATATATAGATACAACTTTTTTTAAGATAAGTAATTTTTAAGTCACTGTTGATACTTAAGTATCATTCTTACATATGGGCCTTTGTCCAATAAATAAGGATGTGAGTGCTAATTTTGGCTGACTGCCACAAAAGGAGAAACACACAAGGAGTGGCCTACACACAAATTCACTCACATAACTTGATATCAAATGTGTGCAAACCATGCCAGATTTTCAAGGTTATGGTCCTTCGATTTTTTCTCAGTTTTTGAATAATTCAAGAGCTCGAAGTCTTGCTCAAAGCATTTGGGGCGACTTTGAATTCATCCTTTTTCATTCTTTCATACCTGATGAGATTAGAGAGAAAAGACAAGATTTTCCTGGGCCCATATTTTTTAGTCGTCCGATATTTTCCAAAGAAAAAAGAAAACAAAATGGACACAGAACAATTAAAAATTTTTGATGGCTCATAAATTCTTTCCTCGGGCCCATATTATTCCCTTTTTGCGGCCCTGGGTATTCTTTGGGCCAGTTTGATTTAGAAGCATAAAAATTGAATGAAATTTCAGCACAAAATTTAGCAAAATGAAAAAAACAAAAAGAAGATTTTATACGTAGTTTTCAATATTTGACACGGAATACCCATATTGCTGATTTGAGATCTTTAGAAGCGAATTTTCCGAACAGATATGTAAAACTGGAAATTTTTAGTTTTATAACATTAGCTTTCAAGATTTAATCATGATTCTTCTTATTTTATGGCGATTCTTGTGGAACTTTATTCAGATGATTCTATAATTTTGGGTGATTGTGTACTCAATTATTAGAACTAGAACATAGTAATCAGCGTCCTGTCATCAATTATTATAAAAAATAATATTTTTACTGATAATGAAGCCTTTCTTTGACTGTCATAGTACTTAACCTTAGAAATCTGAAAATGTGACTTTTCCAACCACTTATAAGACATTTTGTGGAAAAAGTCTAGACGTTCTTATTTTCTCGCTGGTTCAAAGTTACATAATAATTCTGTGCCTAGTATAATATCAAGGTATTTAATATAAATTTGAAATCAACAAATTAGAGGAAAACTGAAAATTTTCAGGAAAAAATGAAAAAAATGTCAATGTTTAAGTGCGATTCTCACGTATAAAAATATTAATAATAAAATTTTTAATAATATTAAAATTATTAAAATAAGAAAACTAAAATCTAAATTAATAATAATTCTATTTAAAGGTAAAATTAATAATAATATAAATATATTTAATATTCTTCTACATTGCACTTGTTGTCTTCCTCGTCTATTCCTCCCTTCACCCACAAAATTAAAAAAGATAAAAATAAAAAATTCAATCGATAACCAAAATTTTGATTTACATTGATAAAATTTAAAATATTATCGATTAACGAAGTAAAAATTTAAGACATAAATTAACCTAGAAATTTTCTTATAAGAAAACAAATTTTTTTTCACCAATTTATCAGCTAAAGCACAAAATAAAATAATAGATAAAATTTCGTGAATGGCCCCAGAAATACCTATCTAGGTAGATAGGCTTCCAAACTTGATACTAAATAGGTGCATTACTTGTTTGCATAAGATTAGACCAAAATATTCGCAACTGATGTGAAAAACTCTTGATATTTATTCACATCTTCAAACCAATAACATTTCTTAACGTACCAAATTTAACTAATAGCTGTAAATTTGGAAAAATTTTGCGAAATACCGTGGTTTAAACCTATTTTACAGTTTTCTTTATTTTTTTCTCCTCGAAATAATTTATTTTAAATTCATTTACAAAGGTTCCAGTTATATCTAAAAGGTTATTTTACTATTTCTGAGGCGCTACCTTTGAACTGTTTATAAAAAGTTTAAGTTTGTGTTGAAAATAGCGAACAACTTACGATATTATTTAAAAAACTAAAGATAACCTAACGAGACTGCGTCGGAACTAGCAACGCTATCTTTTGAAAACTTGAATAAGTAATTTATTTTCTCACATTATATAGAACAATGTATTTAAAGGTCTAACTAATCGTGATTCGAGATTCGGTAGATGATAATGCAGCTGTATTATTTCTGATTTTCGATTTAGTAAGTACCTATTTTGAAGGGGAGAAGCTTTAAGAAATAAGTTAAATAAAATAGAACAAAAACGGCTCGGTAGTACGATACGAATGGAGAAAGTGATTTTCTCGAAATTTGGAGAACATATCGGTTTTTGATATTAAACATTTTTGCCGTGAATCCTGCATCTTTTATGAAAAAAAATTTTTTTAATTCATAAAAAAATTATTTTTCATCGGATTGGTAGCACTGATTGAACTTGTTTTTAAATACATTCAATTTGTTCCTCCCATAATTTATTGTATGCGAGTATACTTACCTGTTAAATCAACATTTTTTTGAAAAATTCTGCTTCAGAAAAAAAAAGAAATATTTTCAATTCAACTCAATAAACTCAAAGCACAATAACCAAATTTTCATCTTAGCAAAAATTTGTTTCTTTAACTCACTGACAGAAATGATACCCCACCCCATAGTTCAAAAACATTTTCACATTGGACAATTTTTTTCATTATTTTTTAAATTATTGAAAAATAAAAAAATTTCATGTCGGCTAAATCAGTATAGCCAATTCAAGAAAAATATTTTTGCTAATATTTAAAGAAATTCTGCAGGTTTTTGAAGAAAAATATATTTTCCTCTCACTTCAAATCGTCACAATTCAGTTCGTGAGCACTTTTTGTTTCAGCCTTGAAAAGTAACGAAACTAAGGATATTTTACTTTAAAAAGTCGACCCTTCTTCCTATCAACTGGTCGAGTAAAGAAAATATACAAAAAATTCACTTGCAATTTATTTTTAACTATACCTATACCAACCATTTCAATGAACATTCTGTTTTGAGCTATTTTTCTTAAAAACTCATTGCTAAACGTGTACAAAGTCAACGTAAACTACTACTTTTATAAGTACACCTGTTTTTTCATTTGTCCATGTGGACAAACGTAATCCCGTAATTTTATATTTTTCTTTAAGACGTTGAAAAATTTCAAAAATTGGCAGCATCTGGGGTAAAAAACAAAAAGTATCATTTTTTAAATACGCACTGCGATAAGGTATAAGAAACATATAACACTTGAAAATGCTAAAAAGAGAAAAAGGCAAAGAAAAATGAAATAAGGTCAAAATAATTACAATAAAATATAAAAAATTAGTTATGGCTCAATAAGTTTGAAATGTTGGCGTAAAATGAACGTTTTTGCTGACGTCATATTTTTTCGTCAAACATTCTTTTGTGTCGACGATCTCGATATGGTCCGTATAATTCGACGAAATAACGAAAAATTAAATATTATTTTCCCGTGACTATGTTGTTATCGGCTTCATTAATTATTAGATCTATTCGTTTGATAAACAAACGAGGAAAATGACAATGGAAATATTTCAGGGCGAAGGAGGAAAAGCGAAAAAAAAAAACACTACCCCGAACTGACCTTGAAACATCAGGCTGAGAAGTCTTTACTGAAACGAATAAAATGTGAAAAAAAAGTATATTTTTTTTTTTGTTACCTAATTTTACACATTTGAAAACTGATTTATGAATAAACTGATGATTTGAAGTCAAAATTTTATGCCTTAAATATTGTAACTTACCTTTCAGTTTTTGAAAATATGTAACTATCTGTATGTAGGTTAAAATAAATTCAATCACTTTTGCCCGCAAAGAGAAAAATAATTTTAAAAGCCGTCTCGTAAAGTAAAAAAAATTAAAAAAAAAACTTCTATAAATGAAAGTGGAATGAAGGGGGAAGAAATTAATCGAGATTTTCTTTAACCTATGATTCTAAAAATACTTCTAATAACTTTCTCTCTAGTATTTCCTGTAGTCCAATAATACTTGTTGGACGTGATTTCTTCGTCATAAAAGACACCATCTATCATCTCTTTGTACATTAACATATAGGGATGGTTTGGTAGGTAATAATTTAAATGTTTTGATTTTTCTTGAAAATTTTGTAGAATATTGGAAAATAAGAATAGTGTGGGTAATGATATAAGATAATGGGAATACATGATTTCATACAAAAATTATGCCTAAGCTTTTTTGTTGTATCTTGAAGTATAAGAATACTGAACACCGTGATTAGGCTCAGAAATAAGAGATATTTTACAAAAAAGTTGTATATTTGTTTTGTAAGGACATTGCTCTTCATTTTTGACTGCCGCATTGCTTCTCTAGTATATTTTTCAAATATTCGTCTTTATTACTTCTACTTCTCGTCTATGACCAAAAATTGGCAGAATAAGTCTGCTCTAATTAATGTGCACACAAAAACACGTGCTTAAACATCTCAACAGAGTTTTGCATGTTCTGCCACTTTGTACTATAAAGTACGGGAGAGCCAAATCCTCGGCGAACACTAGCGATTTTGTAGCCAGTTTTGAGAGTTTATATACCAAATTTGGCACACGCACACAGACACACATACATACGTATATGTACATAATTATGTCATACGTTACGTCGTTTCTTGCCTCTGTTGAGGTGATAAGAAATGACGCAGCACATTTGGTACTGGGCTGTGACATCACTGAGATTGTTATCAGGTAATTGATCTCGGCCCGTGCAATGTATCTTACCTGTATGTACGTACAGGTATGAACATACAAACGCACCAGTGTGTATATGTTTTACATCATGTAGATGATTATTGCCAGCCTTTTGGCAGCGACTGTTGTCAAGGGGTGCGAGCCCCTAGTACCTCATACGAGTGATGTCCCCACACTAATCATTCAAAAAACACATGTCACATTTTGGTAATTTCATCTTACCACAACTGGTTGTGGTCATTTTTTTAAATTAGCCACAAACCAAATTACCATTTATGGCTTTTTCATCATAACCAGGATGCATTTTGAACAATATTTTATAGGCCACAACCCGATTTTTGAGCAGTAGCCATTTTCATGGTACCACAATGCGTTTTGATAAATTTTTTGCTCAATGATCATTTTCAGTTATTGCCCCTAACACATACATCAATAAGAAGTCTTTATATCGATGATATGATTTTTATATAAATATAAACTGTTGAAAATAGGAAAATACCAGCAAACTCGGTTCCCAAATGCTTTTATTTCAAATTTTCAATAAATCTGAAGTCTTTTTTTTTTTTAATTTTTTTATACTTATAGAATTATGGAGTGTTCTTTCGCATGCTCCAACAAGAAAGGGGTCGCTAATAGTCTTTTTTATTATCTCGAAATGATATTTATTTACATACCTATGTCACTTTGAAGAAAAGCTCGTCAATTATTCATCTTATATATAAAAGCCACTGGTCTGTAAAACGTTTATCACGTGAACAGTTTCACAGATATAGTTGGCTATGTGTATATTTCAATTTACCTCTCTTCTAAACCTTTTTTTTTTCCTCATTGTGTACCTGATTCATTGATAATTCATACACATTTATGGTTTACATAGGTCTGTGAATTATCGCTGCATACCAGCATTAGGTACTCTCCAGTGTTTAAATAGAATCAAAACATCATAAATGACATTAATTTGTGACTTTTAATGTATATATCAGTAAATTTTTCCAACTCTAATTTCAATGTTTTGCTTAAATTTACAGGTTCCTCATATTAGGTATCTGTACCACATATTATGGGAATATATGTATCCCATATTAAGAACCGGCCGAGATGCCCCATTTTATGAACACCTTTTAAGGAGTTTTTATTTTGAGTCATACGACAAGCCTAAATATAAATATAAAGGACCTTTGTTTCTGATTCCAACATAATTTCTAGTTTAGAATGATTTTTTGAATTTTTTTACAATATATGAAGGTTATAATATAGGTACCTCATATTCGGTACATTTACCCTACTTTTACAGACGCGGCCAGTAAATCCTTACCTACCAAAATGTAATACGAGTGGCCCTCGCTGAATACTAGCTCCAACAAAACTCAGTTATTCTTATAATCAGCTGCTATTCAACTAGTTCAGTATCATTGATCTGTTTGCAGCAAATAACAATTATATTCCATAATAATCGATTTAGCTATTTCTCCTTAAAGGTAGGCCATCCTTAAACCAGGTACCGTAGAAATCTTTGTTTCACGTATGTTGTACGTCATTTAGAAATATTAGGTTAGGCCTACAGTTTTAAAGGGTAGGTACCTACTCTACTTGTCTTCCTTCCACTCCAAATGTCAAAGGATTCTATACATTTTCAAATGTCAGATGCGGACAGTTGAAAAATAAATGAGATAGATACATGATATACCCACACCTAAATTCCATTTTACTAAATTGACAAAGAAAACTTCAGAAAAAGAAGTCTGACCTAATTTTGCCGAATTTATTATTACAAAAACAAATCCAAATGATGGGGCACACCCAAATTATCTTCGAAATTAATCCGAAAATAATACGGAAAAAATTTGTTCAATTAAGAAAGTGACGAGTTTAAAAGGTGTTATTCTTAAAAAAGAAAAAAAAAAAAAACAAATTGTGAAGATAAAAATAATAATAATAATAGGTATTAAACTTGGTCGGAAATGGTCGTAATAATGGAAACAAATCGACAAATTTCGACACTATAACTGTTTGATTGGTTATTTCCTCGTACATTTCTGGACGATTAAATGGAAATCGCGGAACAATTATTTCTAAATTTGAAGAATGAATTTTTTTTTCTTTGTCAATTTTCCTCGAACTAATTATTTATTCAGCGTAAATTTTTGACAGAAATAAGTCGATTTTTTTCAATTTTCAATTGGGTAGAAGCTGATAAACTTATTTTTCCCTAGCTTCAACGTGTATTCGCATACTACCTAATTAAAATTAGAGAAATTCCAAAGCATTACCGGTATTCATACAGACATTTTATTTAATTATACGCACATTATTCGATATTAAGAAATTTTATGATGAAAAATATTGAAGGAAGGTTCGAACGATTGCTCCTAAAATGTGAACAAAATAATTTTTATAAATGAAAACAGAAAATAGACATTTTAGAACCAAAACGAAATAATGTTTCATTATTTATAATTACCTATCTAAATCTGAATTTTTAGTTTTTGAGCCGAGGACGATGGTAGATCCAGGGAACGAATTGAGAAATTCCCACCTAAAAAAAATCCCGAAAATAAAAATGAAAAAGACAAAAGTTAAAAGGAAAAAGTGATAGTAAGACCGACCACAGAATCCATATAAAAACCATCGAAAATTTGTTGAAGACCAATAAAGAAGAAAAACAAAGCTCTACTTCACAAAATTCACTTCCCCTCCCCCAAAAACGATGCTTTGAATCTGCCACCAGCCCAGGATGAAATATTACTTAATATAAGTTGAAAAGCAAATATGTCAATAAAATAATAAGGAAGATACCTACAGAGGTACCCACTACCAACCTGAAGCTATTTATTATAAGTTTTTATTCTACTCACTATTGCGATTTTAAAATATATCATTACTGCAGCCAACCTTCCACAACGAAATAATATTTATTTTTATACGCTTTTATTCTACTCACTCAATTTGTTGAAGTTCACCGGATGACCAACTTCAGCGCTGCTTTCAGCGTTGCAACACAAGACACATACAAGAGCGTCTTGTGGAAGGAAGTTTTTCAAGCGGGTTTACAAGTTATGACATCATTAATGTTCTATATATATATATATTTTTTTTGTTTTGAATTCACAATTCAAAAATACATGGCTGTCTGGTTACTTGACTGGTCTAGGGTGTATTTTGTAAAATTTTTAAAATTCATTTAAAATTTTTTTTTAATTTAATCCAAATTGAGATCAATAAAGTAGGTAAAGCCTATCGCACACTTCGGCTAAGCTTTGTGCCCGTAACCAGTTGAACTAAGCTATGGGCTCAAAGGACTAATTCCCTTCGATTTGTGCGCATTTAATGGCATTAATTCGTCAACAAATTGAAGGGAATTCGTTGACGAATTAAGGCTGTTAAAGGCACACAAATTAATGCCTAAATCCATGCGAATTAATGTCATTTAACGCACACAAATTGAAGGGAATTCTTTTGCATTTAATGGTATTGATTTTTTGACGAATTCTTTTTAATTTGCTGAAGAATTCCCTTTGATTGGTGTCAATTCAATGGCAAACAATTTCAAGTAAACCAAGTCAAAAATACAGAATTCGAAATATGTGCCTAATTGAGTGATAGCAAGTGATAGAGTTAACACAACGGCGCTTCAAACATGCAACAAAAAAAAATATATCGAATATTCATGACGTCATAACCTGTAAACCTACTTGAAAAACTTCCTTCCGCGAGACATTCGTCACAAATACACTTATATCAGTTTTATCAGTTTTTTTTTTTTCAATTTTTGTTTGTTTCTGTCTGGGAAAAATTTTCTCTCTCGCCATTATTTTCTTCTTTAAATTATAAAAACATATTTTTTTAAAAACTCGTTTTCAACCTAACTTATTATTATAAGCTTTATTCTACTCATTACTGCGATTTTAAAATATACCAATACTGCAGCCAACCTTCCGCAAGGAAATAACATTTATTTTTATTATAAGGTTTATTCTACTCACTGCTACAATTTTAAAATATACCAATACTGTAGCCAACCTTCTACAACGAAATAATATTTATTTTTTCGGATGAAGCTAAAGTCAAAAAAATAAATAAATAGAAGCTTATCTTAAAAAAATTTGTTTCTAACGTAAACGTATATTTCCCTTTACTCAATTCGTACACAACTACCCAAGAGAAAATAATAACGCTTCAATACATTTTTTGACATTTTCAATTGTTAAATTTTTATTATTGTGAATGATAGGTACAAGATGAAAGTGAATATTATTTTACGAGTTTATGTCTCTTTAGGGGGATTAGAGGTTATGAAAATATTAATAGTCTTCATTGTCAATTCAGTTTCGAGTAACAACATACAATAATATTGAACATTGTGGAAGCCAAGAGAGCAAGTTATGTGAAACCCCGCACCCCAACCCACCCACAATGATATGAAAACGATAATACATAAATTTTTCAAGAAAATACATCTACAGCAATATACTATAAAATTGTAATTAATCTTTGCTTAATTTATTTACTTATTTATTTATTTATTTATTTTTTTGAAGGCGGTGGTACAAATGCTCATTTGTAACCCCCTAAATCTAAATTTATGTGTAAGATTCGACTTATCTTATTTGGAAGAAGAAATTCTAGATTTTTTTGTTTCAAATGTACAAAGAATTCAAATAGAAAATAATTTCTGAAAATTATAGTATGAGTGTAAGTGTCAATTAAAGTTGATGCAACAGAGAAATTTAATGACTGAAATTTAAAGAATATGGACGCGTAAGTATTAAAGAAATTTATTTAGAGTGCATGTGAAATATGATAATGTGTGCGGATGATGTAAAATAGTCATAAAAATAATCCAAGTATGGTCATAAAAACAATCTAAATATGGTCACAAAAATAATCTTTGATCGTAAAAATGAAAATGGATAACCCACGTCAAGTCTAAAATGAAGCTGCCGGTAACTTATGTTCAACCTTCAATAAAAGTCATACATCACGTGTGCGCAAGAAAAATGAAAAATAGCGGAAATGTCACGTTTGAATTGATGGATGTAACAAAACCTTTGATCGGAGGTGCATTTGTATACTTAGGCCAGGGAACTACGACTAAATTCAGGGCCATCTGAGTAGGCAAAACTGTATTGAAAGTTGGTTTTCCTCGCAAGAATTTAAGCTCCAATGGATCAAAATGATGAAAAATACATTATTAACCAGTGGTCTTCTTCATTTTTTTGTAATAGGTTGTAATAAATTGTTTCTATCTTCAGGATTTTGAAATTTAAATCTAAAATTAAAAGCTGATGATTAAACTTTAATTTTTTATAATTCTGATAAGGGTCTTATCCACAAAAGGGAGATTTTGTATGTCGAACACCCCTCACGAGGCTACAAAAAAATAAAAATAATTTTCCTGTTTTTGAGCACGAAAAACACCAAAAATACTTTTTTTTCATTAGTAATTGCCCTCCAGGGATGAATCCTGCATAAGACGTTGTTGATCATGAACTTTTTTTAATTTTATTATTTTCTGGTCCACCTTAAAACTCCAAACATGTATTTAGGCCCATGAGTATAAAAGGGTTGAAGAATACCGATGTAGACCTAACATCATGTATATAGTAAAAAGTGAACAGATTACAGACATCTTTCTAGATGATAACCAAACATTGAATTACTATATTGTCCTAATTTTCCATTTTACTTTCCCATCGTCATTCATCAACTTTGATGCATGAGAATTGAGAAAAAAATCAACTTCATTGAAAAGTTTTTTACTATTCTATCAACCAGCGTTTGACCACCGTATGATTAGGTATTCTTTATTATTTGTCTGTAAAATTTTGTTTTCAATTATACTATATATTTCTTATTGATGGCTTTATTTTTTAACCACGGCAACTGGCCCGGACTCGGATTTCTATAAGGTAAATTTTATTCAGGTTGATTCCGTACTAATGGACACCTACTCGGTTTCTCAAACAGCTAAATTTGGTTTGATTTCATAAAATTTAATGCATGATTTGAAGTAGTTAGAACCGACTTTAGCTAGATGTGCAAGTCAAGACTAGGTTCACATGCATTCACCTAACTGTTGGTGAATGCACTCGGCTTTCTACTTAATAGAATGATGTTGGAAGTTATGTTGATCTATGTACGAGTGAATTCTGTCACCTGGAGTTACATACCACATGGCATTCATAGCCATATAGGTATTTTTTTTTTTTTTTTTTATGTTTATTTCAACAAAATTTCTCAAACTGGTCACCGATCTTGATAAACTTTTTTTTAAAAATAGAGAATAATTTCATTGTGGTCCCATTAAATTTTTTTCAGAATCGATGAGGTAGTTTCGGAGTTATCTTTAAATAAACGAACTGCTAGTTTTAAAGTAATATTGCCGCTAACACTAGAAATAAAAAGTGATTAAAAAAATTTTTTTTTTTTTCAAAAAATAAAACCATCTTTAAAAAAACGCAATAAAAAAGCAATAAAAAATTCTCTAAAAAGTGAAAAATAATTCTTTTAAATTTTCACTAGCAAGATCTAAGTCTAAAGACTGGAATTATTGAAGTTTGCGTTCTTTTGCCTTACCACATGTAGACTTTATACCTGCGTCAATTCCTTCCAGTTTTACTACACAACTTCTTAATTAGCGGCGACTGCAATAATTCTTAGTCCCTAAATTTAGATATTGCTGAAGAAAGTTTAATAGAATTATTTTTTTACTTTTTAGTGCATTTTTTATTGTTTTTTTTTTTTTAAGTTGGTTCCATTTTTTTGTTTCAGTTTCCATCATTTTAGTTTTTGTTTCCATTATGTTTCCTGGTTTTACCAAAATGTTTCATTCAGTTTCCACTTATAGAATTCCATTTCTGTTTCCATTAAAAAATGTTTTTTCTATATTTTAAAATTTTCCAATTCCTGTTCAAATATTTTATATGTAGATATTTTTTCGATATTTTTCCAAAAGCATTGCAAGGCTATTTTCCAAAAAATATCAATATTTTTTCAAATTTTTTCTCCCATATCAAAAATTATTCAAGTGAGAAATGGAAATGGAAATGGAAACATTTAATCATTTGGTTTCTGTCACGTTTCCATTATTGGTCTTGAAACAAATTGATTAATTGTTTCTAATTTTGTTTCTTTTTCAGAATTTTGGTGTTTCCATTCATTTCGGTTTCCCATGCAAAAAAATATAGTTTCTGTTGCCAAAAAATTTGGTTTTCATTTCCATTTCTCAATCTTTGATTTTAATCATAATGCCAGAGACATATAGTTAAGAGATGTATAATTTCCCTATATACACTGTGATAAAAAAATGCGTCAAAGATGAAAACAGAGCTTTATCAGAGTTTTACATTCCACCCATCTGAAGCTGCGCATATATTGTAGTGGCAGAGACACTACGGCTGTTGGCACTTATAAGTAATGTGTGTTTAATGTCCGAGAAACATGAAAATATTTGTCGTCACACACCTATCTCACTCTCTATATCCGTAACAACTACGCCAACATCCTCAGCCCAGTCACTTGCCTGCCTACATTTCTTCAATAGGCAAGTTCCCTTTACACTCTCCAGGTGCGCAGGAGATCGTGGTTGTTCCCACCCACGATATATATCATGAAAATTATCATTGAAGTTTTTGGGGATATATATTTTTTCACGCCATTAGAACCACACGACGCATGTGCATTAACAAAATATCCGAATCAGAAACATTTTATCTTTGACATGTTTATGATTAAGTAAACATTCGAAAAATTAGTGAAAAAGTTGCAATTTTTGTTTGATTTTTCTGAAATACTATTTCCATTATTTGGGACACTATGTATATAGAAGTTTGAGGTATGAAGTATAGCATACATAATCAGATAAAATGTCGTATACTAATATCTTTGGCCACCCGTAGTCTGGATATTAATTTTCAGCTTCTCAATCGGAAAATAATGCAGATTAATTATTATGATTTTGAAAAAAATATTTTTTTACTTAAAACCACCCTGTGCCTATGTCAGCGATAAAAATAAATTTAAACTTGTTCGCAATGAATTTTATGGACATTTTTTTGGTACTGAAGTACCTATTTTAATTTTATGTCTCTTAGATAAGGAAAAATCTTGAAAAATCTAAAAGAGATCACATATTTGAACCTCCAAGGAGCATCATAGGGTAAGGACGTTTAGTATTTTAATCACATAATCGAGAGTCCATTCCCATCGCATTTCACTCGTAAATCCTTTTGTTTACTACTAATTCTAATTTAAGCCCATTTTGAGTTTAATTTTACTGGACTGTGCGAAATACGGAAAAGTTATTAACTACGATCTATTATCAATTTTGATGTGGATCAGGCGAACAGAACTTCTGGTATGCCCGATTTTATTTCGGTTTTTGGATCTCAAAGTGGGTAATTTTCAGTTAATAGATACGAAATTTAATACAATTACTATTTATGATCGACAACTCGTATAAGTAGTAATTTGTTCCTAATTTTGGTTGTAATTGGCTGGTTTTTGAAAACTTATATATTTCTATTGAAGCTGATTGCTGCACTCGAGTATGTTTTTGGAAGCTGGAAGAACTCAAGGGGCTCTTTATGTATTACTCAAAAAAAAGTTTAAAAAACGTTTATTTCTTGTTGAAAATGCTTTCATTATAATACGTCATTTGTAGCTCCCTGTTTTTATTGTGAACGCACCTAAGCTCTTTTCTACGATACGCAGGCATAACACCCAATCTGTTTTCGGGGGTGATGGAGTCTTTATTCGTGCACGTGTGCCACTGTAGGTAAGTGTATGTATTTTGGGTTTCTGTGCTGGTAGGTTTTTGTCTCAGCAGTTCCGTGGGGTTTGACGTTAAAAAACTGATTGTACA